>JAPPVO010004360.1:0-28203 GCA_030407325.1 Camellia japonica | reverse complement strand
ACTGGCAGAGCCCGCAACGGTCAGCCTTATGGACATGCCTTGACAAGACAAGCCTCCGGCAAACCGTTCAGGAATAGCAGATGGCCAACACGGTGTCCTAGGCGCACCAATGCACATGCAATGCAAAGAAACACATAAACGTAGTCAAAACAGGATATCACGAGTTCGAGTCGAGCTCTCTAAAATCCCCAGCAGAGTCGCCAGAAACTGTAGACGCGCCCGCGGGAGACCTCGGCTATAGCTCGGACTCTCGACTTTGTTGCGGTTCTAGATCTGAACCAAAGAGTCCAAATCCGGCAAATCGTTTGAGAAAACAGATTTTTTGAAAAGTAGTGCCAAACATGGACTGCTTTGCCAGATTACAGAGTCGCCACCTAAATATTTTTTAATGGGGGAATTTAGGAAACCCTGACTCGGTGCCGAAGGCCACATGTCCGTCATCACCAAAGTGACTTGGCTCGGGAGCTTGGGTACGATCGGGGAAGGTCAGCTATGAGCACCCCCTTTCGCCCGGTCCGAAGACCGGCCTCTACTAACCGTGATATCCAATTTTGAAAACTTTATGCGTTCTTATTCCGATTATTAACCTAGAATTACTATGTGATGCGCACAACACAAAAGTATAGACTAGATTGCCTAACTCGGAAATAAACATTGCATATTCGTTTTGTCTCGAAAAACGTGTTGGTTTTTGCTACTCGCAAGTAGGCTAAAATACGGATTTCAATGAATTGTTCCAACTCACGCAATCCAACCTCCACCCACAGGCATTCAAACAGTTTATCTCATATAAGCATTTAGCCGCATGGTAAGCATACTGTCATGGCAACATTCACACGCATGTGGTATGCTAAAGCGTAAATACTTACATCGTACTCCGTGCCAAAACAGTAAACTAGTTAGCAAGCATGCATGACCTAGTTTATGTTAAGTGACTAATGCATCGCATACGGGATGTAATCTAGACAGGCTCGGCTATCCTAATCATGGCACATGAAATGCAACAACTATCACGTATTCAATTTGGAATTGAAGGTACGATGCAGTTTGTATGATGTACCGAGCCCGATGTATGTAGACAAATGCATGAATGCACGCATGCATTGCATAAGGTATGCTAATTTAGATGTGCCCTAATCTACCATCGAAAGCGGGTAAATAAAAGGGATAGAAAGAAATGGGGGTTGGAAGACATACACCCACTCACACACACTTATTACAATTCGCCCTCGCACGGAGGGACCAAAATAATATACAAATAATTAACTACACAAGCTAATTAAATATTACAAATTAATTAAATTAAATAAATTAATTAATTAATCTATTTAAGCGATAAATGCCTCGGAAGGAGGGCTGACTGCCGCATACGCCCGGGACTCGCTCGGAACCGCACTGCCGTGCGAGTGTGCCTCTGTTTCCTCTGCTCTCCTTCTCTGAAAATTCCCAAAACTTCAGGAGTGCCTCTCAGAGCACTGGGGGGCATCACCGGCTGAGGCAGGGAGCCACCGGCTGAGGGAGGAAGCCACCGGCTCTGAATTTCATTATCGGCTGCCAAGAGGCAGCCGGTCGGCACTAAAGAGTGCCGATCGGCTCTTTATCCCTGCAGAACCTGCAACTGATAGCAGCAGAGGAAACCAAAGGCAAGGCAATGCAAATCAAAGCATGTATGCACCAAGCACATCCCTCATCATGCTATGGACTCAAGAGGGCATGTGTCTCGATTCCCGGACCACCAATCGCGCATTTCCATGCGTGATGGTCCTAAGAACCAAGGGTACAAATTTGATTTAAAATGCATACAAACCAAGCAAGCACATAAGGGGTGCTAAACCTCCATCATGACTTAGTCAAGAGGCCTAGCGTGCATGCCAATGCAATGAGGTCCTAAGCATGTTATCTACTATGCACATATGGACAATGGCATGGCATTTATGCAAGCATACAAGCAAGCACATGAACCAAGCATGCAAACCGATTGTAGATTGGGCCTAAACATGAATTGGGCAGCTCTAATAAGGCTCAAAACAGTGGCCAAGATGCTAAGGCATGAAGGTCTAAACACATGCACACATACAAGCATTCATGGTCCTCACACTTAAACATAACAAGCAACATTCAAGCACACTTGAAATGAGCTAAACATGGGCTACTAGCATGCAACTTAGGCTCTGAAATTCATACAAAACATGATGCCAAATCATGCAACAAATCAAGTCAAGCAAAGCATGCAACTAGCCTATGCTTAAGGCAAGCCGAAGAAAGCATTGAACCACATCTATGCTAAGCCACTATGGCATGCACTCAACAACCTAAATCAGATTTCTAGCATGTCAAATTAGGCCTAAGTGACCACTTAGATGGCATCTACAAGACATGAATCTAAAGGCATGCACACATGCACTCAAAGGGGCAAATAACAAAGACTCTTGACACATCAAAGAGACATGTAATGTGAATATGTGAGCATGCTAGATGGATTGAAATCATGTTATTAATGATGCCAAACCATAAAAAAAATGATGCATGCTTGGCATGCTATACAATCATACTCTTAAGGCTAACAAGCCAAACATGAAGAGGACATACAAAGCATGCTAAGACCGAGCCAAATACTTATGGTCAGACCTAAAACATGTCAAAACAAGCATACAAGCTTCATGGATCTTGGCCTAAAACATGCTAAACACAAAGGCATACCACCTAAGCATATTAAGGCAACATTAAGGCATTACAAAGCAACTATGCAAATCATGCAAAGAGTACTAAAACCAACTTGAAAACATGTTATATTATGGAAATATAAGCATGGTAAACAACCAAGACATGCTCAATACACAACCAAACATGGAGCTCTCTCAAGAAGCAAAATTTGTCCTTTTCAAGGACATCAAGGAGAGGGGGGGTGGCCCTCTCCTTCTTGAGACTTCAAGGCATGCTCTTCACCACTGAAATCCCTCAAGATTTCAGTGGTGAAGAGATCCTATCACCAAAATCTCGGATCTCTCCAAAATAGCACAAAATGGGGCCTTTTCAAAGCCTAAAGGGGGGTCAAACTTCCCCAAACCTCACAACACTCTTAATGAACAATAAAGAGGACTTAAAAACAGAGATTTTATGTGCCAAACACTAAGCTCAAAAACTACTTTAAAGCAAGTAAAAATAGAGTGCAAAAATGGGGAAAAAAGGGGTTAGTATCTCACCCTTGTAGACCTCTTCACAAAGGTTGTGGTTGATGCTTCCTTGAGCTCAAAATCAGTCAAAAACTCCAAGAACCAGCCCTTAGAATCTCAGTTGCAAGGAGGAGGTGGAACACTAGGTGTTTTAGTGCAATAGTGTGAACTAAAGCACCTAGTGTACTAAACAAGCAAGGAAAGAGAGAGATAGGATAGATACAACTATTCTAACCTAAAACCAGACCTTGGCTCTCTCTAACAATGGTTAAGTCTCTCAAGAAGCCAACCCTTGAGCAAAGGGAAGAGCTTTCCCTCTTATAGGCAAAAAGCTTACAAGCTTAGTCCCTAAGCAAGCTCATCCCTCCATACACGTGTATGGAGGGGAAACCAATTGCACACAGCTGTCTGAAAATATCTCAGAAAGCAAGTGCACAGTGGTCGGCAGGGCAAAATGGTCATTTCGCCCAAAATAGTGCCGACCGGCACAATATAGTGCCGATAGACAAACTAGCCAGCCGGTGGCCTCTAGCCCCAGCCGGTGGTGTGTAGGGATGCCTCACAAAGCATTCCCTCCCCTTCCAAGGCAAAACACAAGCGTTTGGTGCAAAACCAAACACAAACGGTCGGGTCCGGAGGTCCTGAGGCACGGCGCGCGCAGCCGAGAACTCCGGGAACTCCAAACGAACACAAACATGGATAATCACCGAGTGTTCCAACGGTGACGTCCAAGTCTTGAGGACGGTCAAAAATGGGGTGTCTACACCTGCCGACCATCAATGAGGGGTTGCCCTGTAACACTAATGGCCTGCTGGCCAGTAGTAGTGGCCGGCCGACCACTGATAACACACATTTCCTTGTTGCAACAGAGAGCAAACAGGGCAAAGAGAGGGTATTCTCACAGGTTGTTTGTACTCTGTATCCCTCCTTATCATCAAAACAATCTTAAAGGAGTGATACACTTGGTTCCAAAACCACCAATCAAGCAATTTCATTGCATGATGGCCAAAGAACCAAGATGTACAAGTTAATGAATGCACAAATAAGACTCAACAACTATCACCCTATCATGCATGATCAAGGGCAATGGAGACCTTGGAAATTTGGCACATTTCATCACTTTGAGTATAAAATGCCTCAATTCTCCTTGTGTTCAATTAACGTCCAATTGAACACATGTAACACAAACAAATGTTTACCTTGCACAATTTTACTTGCCACTTTTATTTACTCATTTTAATTACCAACCATTACTTAGTCAATTAAGTCCATTGGTGAAAGTTTTCTAAAGTGAAAGAAGTGTCAACCAAGGGGTGGTTTAAGGCATGAGAGAAGTTTCAAGCCGTTGGTAATGAACCCTCAAAAGAGGATTAAACCATTAAGCATGGACCTCAATCTCAAGCTTAAAGAATCCCAAGTTTGAAACAACCTTCAAAGCAAATAAAGAGTGAAGAAATGAGGGAGGTTGTAGAGCTTTAGGTGTTGATATGAAGTGCAAAACAACACCAAAACATGCAATCAACTCAAACAAGGGGTGTCTAATGGCCTAGAATACCAAGCTTGTGAGGACCTTTACATTACAACCATGCAAAACAAGACTTAACTGACCCAAACAGCCCAAAACAAAGCTAAAGCAGTCTGAAACAAAGGCAAAAACATGCTGGAATATAGCTACAAAAAACTAGCAAATCATGCTAACACATGGAGTGAACTAGGCTAGTAAATAAGACACAAGGAGGGGAGGTTAACCCCTCCAATTTTGGACTCCAAAACATGTTTTTTGCCACTAAAAATACTCTGAAATTTAGTGGTTAAAGGCCCAAAAAGGTTGGTTTGAAAGTGGGAAACAAAGGTGCAAAAGACTTAGAAGCAAGGAATAAAGAAGGGTGAGACACCCCCCCAACCTTAAATGGCTTAAAACACCAATTTCAGCCCATTAAAACAGAGATTTTTACAGCTCAAAAATAGCCCAAAAATAGTGGGAAAAGATAGAGACACAAGTGTACTAAAACAAGTTTAAAAGATAAGTGTTATACCTCTTGAAGCCAAGCACAACTTTAGGCACAAATACAAGTCAAAACCACGTTCAAGAGCTCCAACAAGACCTTAAGGGACCTCAGCTCAAAGGTGATCAATTTTGGTTAAGGATGTGTATGCAAAAGAGTGATATAACTAGGCAATTGTGCACAGAATTGCAAGAGAGAGAGAGAGAGAGAGAGAGAGAGAGAGAGAGATTTTCATCCTAAATTTTCTAACCCTCTAAAATGGGGGAGGACATCCCATACATATAGAAAAACATGCATTTGGTTGAGTTAAATCAGTCCATACACGTGTATGGTGATAAAGCTCATTGTGCCAACAGTTATCAAGAAAATATCTGCAAAAAGGCATCAGTGGCCAGCAGGCCACCAATAATGGCTGGCAAGCCACATCACTGGATGACAAGGCACAGTCGTGGCCCGCAAGGCACAAAAGGAGGCTGGCAAGGCACCAAAGGTGGCCTGCTGGTCCCAGGGTGTTCAGGTTTGAAGAACTGGAGTTTTGGGTGTGAAAAACTAAGGTTTTGGTCCAAAACAAGGCACAAAATGGACACGGTTTTAGGGCTCAAAGGTAGGGCACTCCGTCGAGGACTCTGAGCACTCAAAACAAACACATGCAATCACAATCATCGTGTGCACAAATGATGACGTCCAAGTCTTGAGGACGGTCAAAAATGGGGTGTCTACGGTTGCCCCTCTTTGACAGAACTCGGAAGTCACGAAATGACGTGAGTGAATGTCAAAACCCAGTGTAGACACCCCATTTTTGATTGTCCTCAAGACTTGGACGTTATCGTTTGAACACCAGATGATTGTGCTCGCTCGTGTTCGTTTTGAGTCCCTGAAGGTCTCAGTTGAGCACCTTGCCTTGGAGCATCTAATCTTGTCTGTTTTGTGCTTGGTTGTGGGCGAAGAGCTTGTTGCTTCACTTTTGGAGGAGAGGGTGACCTGTCGGCCATCCTCTTAGCTTGTCGGCCATGACTTGTGCCTGCCTGCCAGCCACCAGTGGTGGCCGGTCGGCTATGTTGATGGCCGGTCGGCCACCTAAAGTGGCCGGTGGACATTTTTCTCATTTTTCAGATATTTATTTGCCAGTTGTGCCAGCTGTTGTCCACTGAAGCTCATCTCCATACACGTGTATGGAGGGATGAAGACAAGCCTTTGGCTTGTTTTTTATATAAGGGGAGGTCTCTCCCCCATTTTGAGGGATTAGACAATTTGGAGCAAATTTTTCCTTCTCTCTCTAGAATTTTCTCTCTCTCTTCTTGTTTTATGCTTGAAAGTGAGAATTCTCTACACTTTGCTCTAAGACCCTTGACCAAACATCTTCATCTTGGAGCTGAGGTTCTTTGAGGCTTAGTTTGAGCTCTTAAGGCTAGTTTTAGCTCAGAATTGTGACTGATTTTGTGCTGTGCTTCAAGAGGTAAAGGACTTGCCTGGCGAGCTTTGTTTAAGTTGCTTGCTTTGCCATCTTTTTGCACTATTTTGACCTGATTTTTCAACCATAAAAAACTCTGTTTTTTCAGGTTTGAAAATGGTAGTTTAAGTTTTGGTGAGTTAGGGGGTTGTCTCCTCTTTTTGCTCTTTGGCTTGTGAAGCCTTTTGTGCCATTTCTTTCCACCTTTAAATCAAACTTTTTAGGCCTTTAAACCACTGAAATCCAGAGTTATTTCAGTGGTAAAAAGTATGTTTTGAAGTCCAAAAATGGAAGGGTTAGCTTCCCCTCCTTGTGTCACACTTCCATGCCTAGTTAGCATTACATAGTAGCATGTTTTTGTAGCTTGTGTTAGCTTAGTTCAAACATGTTTTAAGCTCTGTTTTTACATGTTTCAACTATGTTTTGGGTTGGTTGGAGCATTTGTTGCTTGCTTTTTGTACTTGTAGTATAATTGTGCTTACTAGTCTAGCTTGCTTAATGGTTTAGCCTATTTTTGTAGCTTGTGTTAGCTTAACTTCAGGTTGTTTTAGCTACTATTTTGGCCTACTTTAACTATGTTTTGGGTTGGTTAAGTCCTTCGAGGCTTGTATTGCATGGCTATAGTGTAACGGTCTTCACTAGCTCACTGTTTTAAGGCTTTAAGCATGAAGTGTTTGAGGTGTTTTCATGTTGTAGCATCATTTTGCATATGATTTTAGTGTATATAACTCTGTCACACTCTCACTTATTTTACTCTTTCATCGCTTTTGAGAGTTGTGTTTCGAGTCTTGTTTGCAAGCTAACATGTGAGCATGTTTTTCTAGCCTTTTGTGCTTCAAGTAAAACTTGAGCAAGTTAAGCAAGTTAAGCATGTTGTGTTGCATTGCATGTGTTTGGATCGGATGTTAATCCAAACATGAGAAATGTGGGACGTTTCATACTCAAAGTGATAAAACGTGCCCTTTTTCTTAGTCACCGTCCACTACAACAAAATTGAATTTTTATGACTTGCAATGCATGCCATAAAAACTCTTTCACGGCATGCACATAAATGTCGTTATATGACATGCCCTGGAAAGTTGAACATCATTTACGACATGCAAGTAAAGTTGTAAAAAGTAATAAATTAAACATTAATGGCATACTTTGTATGTCGTATATAATTTTTTACGACATTTTTGTCATGCCATAAATCATCATACTTTCCATGGCATAATTTTGCATGCCATAGAAGGTTATTTTTAATATATTTATGGCATTTTCTTGCATGTCATAAATCATCACACTTTTCACGACATAATTTTGTATGCCGTAGAATGTCATTTTTAATATATTTATGACATACTTTATATGCCGTATATAATCTTTTATGGCGTTTTCTTGCATGTCATAAATCATTACACTTTTCATGACATAATTTTATATGTCGTAGAAGATTATTTTTAATATATAATATATATACAAGAATATAACCTTGCCTAACAATATGTAGACAATAACTTATAAAATGCAACTGTTAACAAATCAAGCAGAAGCAACAACTATGAAGTAAGCAAAAAAATCTAATATCCATACACCAAACAACCTGCATACTAACTTTCATCCTCAACTTCTATCATATCAAGCTGATAACAATTTCAAACATACAAATCAAAAAAAGTATCCAAATCATAAGATTCATTTATCGACATGATCTACACTATGAAAGATGGCAAATTTTTGCCATCTGATTATGCATTTATCCAGAGTTTTAAATCACATGATCTACACTATGAAAGAACTGTCCAAGTACAAGTTTTGGGATCCAATAGTGCCCAAAGATGATTATGATCACCATCATTCACAGCTGTTGGCAATACAACACTCATCACTTAGCTATAACAATTAGCTTTCTTGTTTATCAAACACTATGGTATCAACATCTCAAGTCTCAGTCACTGAATTATCATCATCATCACTATCACTTGCTGCAGATAACACAGCAGCAAGCCATTTTGAGACCACCATACCTCAACCATTTATAGACTTTCTTGGAGTTGGAGCTACTTGAACTACTTGGAAAAAATAGAGTTTTCAAAACTAGAAGGAAAAGATTTGGGTGCAAAGATGTATAACATATCATTAGAGGTGAAGAGAAAGAATAGTTGTTCATGAAATGGTGACAGAGAATCAGTTAGTATCATTTCCTTGTAATCTTAATGATCTTTGTAACCATTCTGACCTGAAATCATTTTCAAAGCTGAGACTGATAAAGAAGTGCCATAGTTTATTCTCTCAATAATGATAAAAGCATGGGAAAATTTGCACAGAAAAATCAATGTCTACGCCTATAGGGTCATGCTTTTAGAAGAAGAAAAGGCCAACAAAGTTAGAATTTTAATATAATTTTTACACATTATTTATACATTATTTATTGTTATTTACAAGCCAAAGGGCTGCTATTAGCATTTTCTTTGTTATATTTATCTTCTTTAGAGTGTTTGTTTAATCTGAATAAGAATAGAGGGATAACTAATCCTTAAAATAATGTATGATAATTCCAAGATTAAATTTCTCTGATAAGAATATATATTATTCAATGTTTAAGTTAGGAAGAGGTAAATAATGGGATAAGCTATAGGGCCAACCATTTCTGACCACTATATGGTGTGTGGGTGTGCCACATTTTATTTTTCTCCTTCTAACTAGTCATTGGATATGCCATTAGTTATATCCTCCATTAGTTGGATGGTTGGTTAGACCCAATTTTGGGTAGCCAAAAGTTAGAATATGATATTGCAGCTATTTGGATGAGGCATAATTGAAACAACTCAACTGTTAATTTAGTTGTGCAAAAACCTAAAATGCTATGCTCATCACTTCTATCATTGAACCACATAATCCACTGAAAATAATACATGACTATTAAGTCATAAGAGCAACTGTAACCAGCAAAACCTCTGCCCTGATTCAAAGTGAATGCAAATCCTATGACTAGTTAAACTAGCATATGTCGTCTTCGAGAATAGATTTCAAATCAAATGATGAATTCGAAGTTTTTGGGAAAAAATAATCGAGAGACAAAGAGAAATTGATCGATTGGGAGAGAAAGTGAATGACATACCTTGTGAGGCCGTACGAAGTCGTGCAATCAAAATTGGATTATACAAATCGTTGAATACACACATGAAATTGATGAACTATTATATACAAAAATTGAGAAAAACTCATTACTAATAAACCATGAGCTTAAGATATGCAATCAACACCATACGAAAAAATATATAAATATGAGAAACATGCAAGAGAAAAGATGGGATGCCCAACCTGCTTTCACATGATTACTAATGAAGCTTCATTGTGTGAGATTAACATCAGACACTCAGATTTATGTGATAACTGTAGGCTTCTCCCTTCCAGTGAAGTCCTTCAGCTTTGATACAGATAGCGCCAGATCTAACACCACGACCAAGTAAACATTAAATATAATAACATAAGTAAGCTTATCAAAATGAAAAATGAACTAACCTATTAAAGGTTTTAGCGTAGTTTGGGAGTCCATGTCATGTTTAGAGACATCGGGCTCAAACTGTTCAATGTACATTCCCCTCATTAGCTTTTAAATATATAAAATGAAAGGTTGAGATAGATTCACAAAAACTGACTTCAAACTTACCATACTTATCACCTGGCTTGCTCTTAGAAATCAAATCTCTAAGATAATCTATCATTTTGTTTGCTCCTTCAGATTCACATTCTGAATTCAGAGTTAGTGTCAGAATATTGTACCTCTCAGGCAATACAAAATTCCAGTTTAGACTTTCAAGTTTCAAATAAATAACAAAGTTTCAGAATACTGCAAAACAATTCAAAATACATCATAGACTAAAGCTTACTTCATAATCATATCTGGAAAAGAAGTTTCTTCCATAAGAGGCCCAGTGCTCCTTTACAACATTAGAGACGGACACCAATATCTCCCCAAGTTTTTTTTCCTTGTTTCGATATGAAATTATTGAAAGCCAAGCCAACACAGCCCTGTCAATTGGAAATGTTGAATCATTCCACAAGGACTATGAAAATTTATGAGAGATGACCTAGACATACGTTATAGAATGAAGAAAATAAATAGTTGGTTTGAAGAGTTTTATACCGCCTGCTACCCAACCAAAAGTAAATCTAAGAATTTAAGTTGCAAGAGCCAAACGGACCAAACCAGTTAAACTTTATCGCCAGATGAAAAGAAAACCAAGGCAGTAGAAACAACTATTGTGGGAGTTAAACATAGGCAAGAAACCCCAAAAAATAAAAAATTAAAAACAATATATGGTAACCTTGGAGGTGAGGTTCCCTTTTGAGCTAGAATCATATTAATCCCAGTTTCAAATTGACATTTGAACAATTTCATAGTGTGATATTAATCTCAGTTTCAAATTGACATTTGAACAATGTCATAGTATTAATCCTAGTTTCAAATCAAAATGCGCAGACACCAAAAAATAAAAACCATTGTTGGACCAGAAGCAGTTTGCTAACACTCAGGAATGTGGTCAGAGCTTGTTCCAAAACTTTCTTCACCACAAATTGACAAATTGCCAGCATCCACAAGATTCCCAAAGAATTTCCAACAGGTAGAGACCTGAAACCAAAATGACCATTTTTAGGAACGTACTTTGTCAGAACCTATAAATATAATGCAAATGTAGTAATAAACATCAAACCAACTCCACTGGTTATGCTGTTCATGAAATTTATCAATTAGCAATTTATTGTTCTGATCTATTTATTTCAATTTTTATGCATCAGGTTCGCAATTACAGCCTACCTCCCGATATTAACGATAGTATTAAGGTCAGTGTGGTACTGCAATGTCTTTTACATTCACACTAATTGATCTTTGCTGACCACTGGCCATTCCGAAGGGTAGACTAGAGTCTATGGCTGGGATCAGGTGCTTCTAGTGTTGGCCTATGCAATTATCGGGAGAAAAAAAAGGAAAAAAGAAAAAAAAGAAAAGAAAAAAAGAGCATTATATTATCTACATTATGCCATGCTTCATATTCATGAGAAATTATGGATTAGATGGGGAAGCATAAACAAAGTTAGCAACTCTAGTTCCAAAAACTAAGAGAGTTTACCTCATCAGCCTCCGGTATACTTGCCAGCAAAGGAATACCCTTGGATTTTGCCCACATACGTGCACCTTCACCAACCAAGAAGCTAGGAAACACAAAAAATGCCTCATATGAAAACAAAAATCTGAGGGAGAACAACGAATGGCATGCCCTAGTGAGATGCACAAACTCCTCACCAAGGATCACCAGTGTAGCCAAAAAAAAAGAGGAGTTAGTGCATCTCACTAGGGCATGCCATTTGTTGAAGTAAGAAACTAATTTATCAGAAGCTTGGAATGGACTCGTCAATAAATCATTTCTTTCAAATTTTGAATTAAAGACCAAATCACTGTAACTAATTTCACCAATTACCCTTCATGGTTTCACTTTATTTGAGTTTTACAAGCACTAAACATGTGTAGAAGGCAGATTCATATTCACTATTCCACATAATATTCATTACATAACATCTCTAACAAAATAATGTTGCATACTCATAATTTCCAATGAAAAATCCCCAACTCCTAACTCATGGACATGATAAACAATATGAAATATAAACTGAGATGCAAAAGAAATAAATAATAAGTACTGTGACAATGCTGCCAAAAAGAGGTAATTTGTATATCAAAATTCAAAGATAAAAACAGCCATAATTACTAACAACAAAGACAGACTAAACATGCTCCAATAGAAATCCACATAACTTCTTCCATAAGGTCTCTATTTTCTCATTGGTCTGAATTCCATCTGCAACCAAGTCATCCAACCATTGATTAAACCTTTCAAGCTGCCTAAGGAAACTTGTAATTTCAGAGTTTAGATAAAGGGAGTATGAGTTTATGTAGTTTGATGAGAACTTGCATTGCTTTGTGGTTAAGATTGTGACCTTGCGAATCTTAGGAATGTTCTGATCAGAGATAACGAGCAAATCGAGAAAGTCACCATAAATCGGGATCAAATCAGAGAAACACAAAATTCATGATGAGCAAGAACAAGAAAAACAACTCTCACATCAAGTATACATGATTTAAGCTCTAATCATAGAAAAACTCGCAACTAGGATTTCGATTTCCAAAATTTCAATCGATGAAGAAGAGAGAATAGATATAGAAATACCTTGAGAATACGAATATTTTATGGCATATTTTTTAAGTCGTGAAAACATACATTTTTTACGGCATACTTTTGTATGCCATAAATATATGAATTAACGACTTATATGGTATGTATGTCGTTATTGAAAAACCATTAACGGCTTGCAAAAAAAAAAAAATGCCGTAGAATGTACTATTTACGACATGCATTTAATGGATGTCGTAAAGTTGAAGCCATAGATAGTTAGTTTTGTTGTAGTGGTCACCCTTGATCATACGTGACAGGGTGGCGGTCCTTCGAGTCTTATTTGTGCATTCATTGACCTTGTACAAGCTTGACTCTTTGGCCATCAGGCATTGAAAATGCTTGATTAGTGGCTTAAAAGCCAAGTGCTACACTCCTTTGAGCTTGAGAAATGATAAGGAGGGTGTCAGTACACACATTTCTTGAAAAATGCATTGCTCTACCTCTGTTGCTCTCTGTTGCAGCAAAAACAGAAGTTTGGAAAAAGGAGTGGCCGACCGGCCAGTTGGGGTGGACGACAACCACTTTTTGTGGCCGACCGGCCACAAGTGAATTTTTGTGCAAATGTGTTCCCGTGTTGGAGTAGTGGCAATCTGGAAGATGGTACAGTGTTCAATGATCAAATGAGTGCAAACAGAGGCATCCGATGGCAAGGCAAGGGCATTTTCGAGAGAAGGCAACTGAGCATGCATGCATCCCTCGCCCCTCGAGGCCGTTTAATTGCTTTACTAGTTAGTTAGCGTAGCTAATTGTTCAATTCAAGTGTTGTACTTAATTAGCTTAGCAAACCTAATCATTCAATTCGTTTTGTAATATTTTAATTAGCTTAGCATAGCTAGTTATTCAATTGTGTTGTAATAATTAATTAACTAGGATAGTTAATTAGTTGTTTTGTAATAATTAGCTTAGCTTAGTGTAGCTTATCTTATTCATTCGGACCCTCCTTCACGAGGGCAAATGTTGTAATAAGCGTGCGTGCGTGTGTGCATGTCTTCAACCCCACGTCTTTCTCCCTTTTATTTACCTGCTTTTGATGGTTAGATTAGGGAAACATTTTGATTAGCATACCTTATGCTTGCATGTTTGCATCATTCATTTGTCTTGCATGCACCGAGGCTCAGCTCGCATTCAAAATGCATCGCAATTTCAATACACTTATTTGAATACGTGTTTAAAAGCATGTTATCAAAGTGTTGCGAATTCCATGATTAGGTAGCCGAGCCTATTTAGTTGCATCATTGCATGTGTTGCATTAGGTATCTTAACATAGTTAGGAATCATGCATTTTTCTAACTTTGCTTTCTTTCTTGGCTTGGAGTACTCTGTAAGTTTTACGCTTTAGCATACTTGCATGAGTGTGAGTGTTGCCATGAGGCTATCTGCTTAATTGCTTAATTGCATGAATGTCTGTGGATGGAGGCTTAGTTGTTTGAATTGGAACAATTCAACGAATGTGAGTTTTAAGCCCATTTTGCGAAGTGGCAAATCATGTTTTAAGCCCACTTGAGGTGGCAAATCTGCGTTTTAGCCTGCTTGAGCGTGCAAATTCAAACCATTTTTGAAAACAAACATGAGTTGAATTTGTTCTAATTCTTGCGATTTAGTCTATACTTGCTTGCATGTGCGCCACGTAGTAAAGTTAGCCAATAATCGGAATAAGAATACATGTGTTTATAAAACAACATATCAATGTTAGTAGAGGTGATCTTTGATCGGGCGAGCGGGGGTACTCATTTCAGGACCTTCCCCTCTCGTACCCAAGTTTCTAAGCCGAGGCAACTTTGGTGATGACAGACACGTGGCCTTTCGCACGAGTCAGGATTTCCTAATTTTTCCAAAAATAAAATATTTAGGTGGCGACTCTGTAATCTGGTAAAGCAGTCCAGTTTTGGCATTATTTGATTCAAAATCGATTTTCCAAAATGATTTGCCGGATTGGACTCTTTGGTGTTTATAACTCTCACATTGCACTTTGTGAGATTAGATTCAGAACCGTGACATGAGTCCAAACTTAGACCAATTCGAGCCCTTCGAAAGGGGGCGCGAAGAAAGTCGAGCTACACCCAGAGATGACCTATTTTTGACAAGGCCGAAGACTTGGACAAACAAACAAGTCAAAAAAAAAAATGGTTACGCCCGCAAATTGCCTATGGATCCCTTTGCAAGGAATCAAACTAGCGTAGTTCTGGGGCAAGATGCAAGTGATATGCATGATGTAAGAACATAACTTATGCAATGAGGCTGTGCAATGAAACATTTGAATGCAAATGCTATGCAATGAAAATGCCATATTCAAACAAACAGAAACAAGGTGCAGCAATCTCAAGCATGAAAAGAAGTAAGTAAATAAACACGACATGCGTGGGAATCATGAACCAAACCACATTTCATGCAGAAAGGATGTAAGAAAATTATGCAAGCTTAACTACACGCCATGTAGGAAAGGCAAAGGGCGACGTAATAGTCGGGCACACCCGAGGTCTCAACCAAGATCCTAATGTGTTGCACGTGTGAGGAGGAATGAGCAGTGTGAACACCGGGCGCACCCAAATGTTTTTAACCGGAAGGGTTAGTGTGAACACTGGGACGCACCCGAATGTTTTTAACCAGAGGGGTTGGTGTGAACACAGGGACAAACCCGAATGTTCTGAACCTACGGGTTGTTGTGAACACCAGGACGCACCCGAATGTTTTTAACCAGAAGGGCTGGTGTGAACATCGGGACGCACTTGAATGTTTTTAACTGAAGGGTTGGTGTGAAATCGGGACACACCTGAATGTTTTTAACCAGAGGAGTTGGTGTGAACACCGGGACACACTCGAATGTTTTTAACCGGAGGGTTGGTGTGAACATCGGGACGCACCCAAATGTTTTTAACCGAAGGGTGGTGTGATCACCGGGACGCCCCCGAATGTTTTTAATAGAAAGGGGTGGTTGTAGACACCCCATTTTTGACTGACCTCAAGACTTAGAAGTCATCTCTTGTGCACTCGATGATTATGATTGCATGTGTTTGCTTTGAGTGCCCGAAGTCCTCGGTGTGACACCCTGTCTTTGAGCCTTTGAAGCTTGTCCATTTTGTGCTTTGTTTTGGACCAAAACCCTGTTGTTTCAAGCCTGGAACTTGTGGTGACCTATCGGCCACCACCATAGGCTGTCGGCCATCGCTCCTGGTTATCGGCCAATGGTGTGGCCGGTCGGCTACCAGTGGTGGCCGACGGCCACCAGTGCCTTTTTCTAGATATTTGTTGACAGCTGTGACAGCTGTTAGCACACTGAGCTGCATCTCTCTACACGTGTATGGTGGGATGTTTCTAAGCTCAAGGCTTGTTTTTCTATATATATGGGGGTTCCTTCCCCATTTTGGAGGGTTAGAAAATTTGGAACCAAATTCTCTCTCTCTCTCTCTCTCTCTCTCTCTTGCAATTTTATACACATTTGCTCACAAATCCTACACTTTTGCCCATACACCCATGATAGAAGTTGCTAGTCTTTGGGCTGAGGTAGCTTGGGACTTATTTTGAGCTCTAGAAGGTGTGTGTGACTTGAATTTGTTGGCCAAATTGTGTCTTCTCTTCAAGAGGTATAACACTCTCTCTTTATACTTGTTTTGTACCCTTACTTTGCCATCTTTTTCAATTGTTTTGAGGCTGATTTTGAACTGTAAAAAGCTCTATTTTATGGCTTAAAAGTGTTGGTTTGAGGCCATTTTTGTGCCTTTGTTCATCACTTTCAAGCCAACTTTTTTGGGCCTTTTAACCACTGAATTTTAGAGGTTTTTCAGTGGCAAAAAACTCACTTTGAAGTCTAAAATTGGAGGGCTTAGTCTCCTCTCCTTGTGTTTTGTTTGTATGCCTAATTAGCCCCATGTATTAGCTTAATGTTTTAGCTTTTTGTGGCACAAGCCAGCATGTTACACACTCTGTTTTGACCTATTTTAGCTCTATTTTGGCTGTTTAGGGCCTTTTGAGTCTTGTTTTGCATAGTTGTAGTATAAGTCCTTTCACTAGCTTGGTGTTTTAAGGCTTTAATCATCATTGGTTTGAGTTGATTGCATGTTTTAGTGCTTTTTCTCACCTAATTTCAGTACTATAATTATAATCTCTGCAATCTCCTTCATTTCTTTACTTTTTCATTTGCTTTGAGGGTTGTTTCAACCTTAGGGTTATTTAATCTTGAGATGGAGGCTCATGCTTAATGGTTTAATCCTCCTTTGAGGGTTCATTACCAATGACATGAACCTTCTCTTATGCCTTAAACTATCCCTTGGTTGACACTTCTTTCACCTTAGAAGGCACTCACCAATGCACTAATTGATTAAAGAATGGTTTGGTAACTAAAATGTGTAAACAAAATTGGCAACTAAAAGAGGCAAGATAAGCATTCTTTCTGCTGCATTGCTTGTGTTCAAATCGGACGTTAGTTTGAATACAAGGAAAATGGGACATTTCATACTCAAAAGTGATGAAATGTGACATTTTCCTAGGTCTCCATTGCCCTTGATCATGCATGATAGGGTGATGGTCATTTGAGTCTTGTTCTTGTATTTATTAACTTGCACAATTGGTTTCACAAGCCATCATGCAATGAAATTGCTTGATTGATGTTTATGAACCAAATTTTGTCCCTCCTTTGATTTCCCTATGAAAAGCAGAGGCAAAGTGAGCAAACAACCCTTGAGAAATACACTGTTTTGCTTTGTTTGCTCTTTGATGCAGCAAGGAAGTCCAGGCTATCAATGGCCGACAACCACCACCAGTAGCCGACTGGCCACCAATGGTAGTCGACCGGCCCCTTGTCGGCCATCAGTGAGATTTGCACAGTGTGTTGGTAAGGTGGAACAGAGGTGTTTTGGAAGTGGATATAGTTGTTGGTGTTCAATGTGCAAATAGAGGCATTCAGTAGCAAGGCAGTGGCTTTTCGGGTGGAAACCGAGCATACATGGGCCTTCCTCGCCTCCCGGGATTAGTTAATTGGTTTAATTAGCAATAGCTTAAATAAGTGTTTGTAATTGATTAGTTGTAGCTAATTAATTATGGTAAATAATTAGTTAGTTTAGCTAGTTATTCAATTTCGTTTTGTAATTAGTTAACTAGAATAGTTAATTAATTCGAGTTTTATAATAATTAGTTAGCTTAAGTAGCCTAGTTAGCTAGCTAGCTTTATTCATTCAGACCCTTCTTCGCGAGGGCGTAATGTTGTGTGGTAGCTGAATAAAACCAGGCGCAGATAGGCAGTGTATATTTTCCCAATCGGTATATAGTATGCATTCGGCCCCACCCCTGACGTTTCAGATGCCGAATAAGTTGAGGAGGGAGCCGATTAAAAGTTGGAATATGGCATAATGGGGGGGCGAGTGCATAAGTACATGATAGATCAAGAGCGGGCCCTGCCTAGAAGACCAGGCGCGTATATAAATAGAAAAACGATGAAGAACAAGAGGTATGTGAGAATTAGTACGCTTAACTTAAGACACACGCAATCAAGAGAGCATACACTGACTTATCCGTCAGAGTGCTAATTCCGGCACCCCCGACCAGAGTGTTCATTCTTTTTTCAGGCTACCAGCTGAGGATCTCAAGCGTCCCATTGGATCCAAAGAGTATTTCCAAACCACCTTCCCCACAATTGGCGCCGTCTGTGGGAATACTCAACTACATCCATGGCGGGCGCAACGGAAGATCCTTCGATAATCGCTGACGAAACTACACCGAGAGATGATCTCACCCCAACAAACATGCTGGGACCAGAGACTATCGCCGCAAGACGCGCCTTGAACTTCGACTCACCCTTGACTTCAGTGCATGAGACAATGCAAACGATCATGGAATAAGCAAAGCAAAACGAATAGAGGTTGGAGAACATGATCGCTGAGAACGAACGTCTCTGTCAGGATTTGGCCTTGGAAGTGGCGAAGTCCAAGCAAGCTGTACACCAAGATCCGGAACGACCTCTGAGGGCAGGTGGTTGACGACCTCGAGCCCGACAACAAAACACTGGCAGCGACTCTGACTCATTATCCCCGGAGCCCAAGAAGAAGGGACGACCTGAAACTACTAGTTCCTCTGAAGAGAGCCCACGTATAAGGCATAAGCGAAGACGAAATGGTTCAGACGAAGAGGACCAGTACGATCCCTTTGTGCGAAGGATCGCAAAGGCAGTTGTAGACGTCCCCGAACGCCCCGGGAGGGATGACTCCTCCTTCCGTTCGCTTGTGGGTCTACTACAGCTCAGGACTCAAATGTCACGGTTCTTAATCTTGAACCAAAGAGTCCAAATCCAGCAAATCGTTTTGAGAAAACAGATTTTTAGAAAAGAAGTGCCAAACATGGACTGTTTGCCAGATACAGAGCCGCCACCTAAATATTTTATTTTTGGGGAAATTTAGGAAACCCTGACTCGTTTGCCTAAGGCCACGTGTCCGTCATCACCAAAGTTGCCTCGGCTCGGGAACTTGGGTACGATTGGGGAAGGTCACTTCGTGAGCACCCCCGTTCGCCCGATCAAAGATCGGCCTCTACTAACCATGATATCTAATTTTGAAAATATTATGCGTTCTTATTCCGGTTATTAGCCTAGATTTACTATGTGATGCGCACAGCATACAAGTATAGACTGGGTCGCCTGAATTGGAACAAAAACATTTCATGTTTGTTTTTGGAAGATGGTTTGATGGTGCTACTCGCAAGTAGGCTAAGACGTGGATTTGCCACCCTCGGGTGGGCTTAAGAAAAACATGATTTTGCCACTATCTAGTGGGCTTAAAACAAACATTTGATGAATTGTTCCAATCCAAATAACCCAACCTTCACCCACAGGCATTCAGGCAGTTATATCACATAAGCATATAGCCTCATGGTAAGCATGCTATTCATGGCAATCACTCACACGCATGCAAGGATGCTAAAGCATAAAAACTCACCGAGTACTCCAAGCCAAAACAGAAGCTAATTAGAAATCCATGCATGATCCTAACTATACAGAAATGCCTAATGCAGCACATGCAAGGATGCAACTATAGCAGGCTCGGCTATTCTAAACATGGCGTATGAGATGCAACAGCTAACAAGTATTCAACTTGGAATTGAAATACAAATGCAGTTAGTATGATGCGCCGAGCCCGGTGCATGCAAACATGCTATCATACTGTATGCTAATTGAAACATGCCCTAATCTAACCATCATAAGCTGATAAATAAAAGGGAAGAAAGACGTGGGGTTGGAAGACATACATCACACTCACGCACACTTATTACAACATCGCCCTCACTCGGAGGGTCCGAAAGAATAATATACAGTCCCAAATAAATAATACAGTCCAAATAAGTACAAAACCCTAATTAATTAACAAATTAACTAAGAAAAGCAATAAACTAGCATGCAAGCTAGGGACTGCCTCGACTCTGCTCCGGATGACGAATGATGCATGTTCGGGTTGCCTTGCGCAGAAATCCACTGCGATGCCCCAATTAGCCTCTGTTTGCAATTGTTCTCGAAATGCGTGCCAAGCTCTGGAAGGCTGCTGATTCTTGATTTGCTGCAACAGAGAGCAACAAAGGGGCATGGCAATGTATTTTTACATATGTATGCATACCTCGATCCTCGTGCCACCAATCACGCATCTCGATGCATGATGGCCGAGGAGTCGAATTGCACAACTCAATATGGAATGAATGCATATGAAAACACAACAAAGCCTAAACTCCATCATAGGTAATCCGGAGTGTCGGCGACTGGGGAATTGAGACACGTTCCGTCACTCGGAGTATGAAACGTACCTCGTTTCCCGTGCTCGGCTAACTCCTATCCCAAACACAATGCAATGTGTATGACATGCATGAATGCAACTAAGATACAACCTAACATGCACAATGCTATGAAATGGCATACACGATGCACGAGGTAACATGGCATACACAATGCGCTAACATACAACATAGCATACGCAATGCTATGAAATGAAATGGCATACACAATGCATAATGGACTTACACCAATACAAGTGGACCTCAGCCACACTCACATAAGAGGCCATTAGATGAAAATGAGACACTCGAGATGCGTGCACACATGCACGCAAACCGAGGACCGAACCTAAGGCACGAATGCCACTCTAACAAAGCATGGCAAGGCATGGAATATGGCATACAAGCATGCAAATTTCAGTACCAAAATGTGATGCAAAACAGCCCCGAAACATGGAAACATGGCACCCGATGCATGAAATGAGACCCGAAACTCAAAACTAGGCACACGGAATGACTTATAGCTATACAAAGCATGCATTATTTGAAAATGAAGAATAAAGACAGAATCAATTCAGTCCAAAAAAATGCATATTTCCAGTTTTAAGCAAGGCCAAAAAGTGAACACAAATAGGGCTAAGCTAACATGCGAAAATGGCCCTAAAAGAGAGATAAAGAGGCAAGTAGTAGCTTCTGGCCCCAAATGGAAAAGATCCCTTCAATAAAGTTGAAGAGGGGCTCAAAATAATTCACTTTACAGTTTACCACAAGCCAGAAAATAAACACAAGTAAGGCTAAACTATCATGCAAGAAATAGCCATAAAAGAGGGATAAAGGGAAAGGGGTAGCAGGTAGCTTCAAACAGAGAAAAACCCTTGATAAAACATGGAGAGGAGCTCAAAATATGATCATTTACAGTTAGGGTCGGATCCCAAAAATGTAAGAAAATAAGGCTTAGATTGTATGCAAAAATAGGATCAAAAAGAGGGATAAAGAGGCAAGTGATAGAAGGAAGCCTCAAAAAGTGGAGAGCCCTTCAACAAAGTTGAAGAGAGGCTCAAAAAAAGGTATTTCACAGTTTATGACCAAGTCCAAAACAGCCCACAAATAAGCCTAAAATACTATGCAAAAGATAGGCCTAAAAGGGAGTTTAAACACAAAGGGTAAAAAGGAAGCCTCAAACAGGGAAAGACCCTTAATAAAACATGAAAAGAGCTCAAAATAAGACTATTTACAGTTTGGGTCGGAGCCCAAATATGCAAGCACAAGGAGCTAAGATATGGACCAAAAAAATGCAAGAAAAAGGGAAAATGGGACTCACCCTTGTAGAACCAAACTTTAGCAGCCTTTGGACCAAGAAGAAAGAGCTCCTAGCCTCTGGAAATCAGCTTCAAAGTGTTGGAATGGAGGATGGAAGGATGGTGCTATGGGTTGTAGTGTAAATGGTGTAGGAAGCTTGGGGTTTTGAGGCTTGGAAGAGAGGGAAAGGGAGAGATGTATGCAAGAGGCTCAAAGCAATTTTGTCAACCTCTAAAACAAGAGCTGGGGGGCTGGTTATATAGGCAAAGGTGTGGAGGAAAGGGGGGGAAATTCAAATTCAAAATTCCCCCCCCCAAAAGGCAGCCCCCCGGATACAAAATCTGGGGAGAAACAGAGGGCATATTTGTAATGTACCTGGAGAGGGGATTCTGGCCGGCCAGTTTTTTAGGGTTTAGGTGGCCGGCCGGCCTCCCCATGGCCGGCCGGCCAAGGGTCAAAAGGGTCAATCAAGAATTGCTGGCCGGGCACCTCATATTGGTGGCCTCCCATGTGTGCACAACACAATTATGTGGTCAAAATCTGGAAGAAGTGAACCAGGAGAGAGAAAAACCAATTTTTTAGAGGGGTTCAAAAGGGTCAGAGACAATTATTGGCCGACCATATCATATTGGTGGCCTCCCAGGTGTGTACAACACAAATATGTGGTTTAGGGCTAGAAAAAGTGGCCCAAGGGTGGTCAACATTGGCTTTCTAGTGAGAAAAACGGGCGACGGAGGGCGATGATGAAATAAAGCTGGTTGTCAGAACAATTATTGGCCTCCCACCCTTCTACAACCTTTCATAGTGAAAATAAGGCCTCCACCAAAAATGAGCCCAAACCGATGCAAAATGAAGGTTCGGGGGCTAAAACGCGCAGCCCGGGCCCCGAAAACTGACTGTTAGGCACCGGAAGTGGTGTTCGACCACGAAGTTGGTCTCTCGGACCACAGTGTCCCTCAAAAGGGAGGAAATAAGGTGTATGCCAAAAACCGGAGCAAACGGAGGTGGTTAAGCGGTCCCGAACCGAGGCACACGGCCAACGGCTCCCAGTATTTTGCAGGCTGTCGAGATTCTGAGGGTTGTAGATTCCTACTCGAGCGTAGAAGTGGCCGCTCGAGCGGATGTCTTTGTTTGTCTGAGCGCTCGAGCGCAAGGTGGGGCGCTCGAGTGGGTCGCCTAGTTGAGCGTGAATTTTTGAGGCACGTAGGTTCGTCTGAGGCATTTTTATTAATGTAATTGGAACTTCCTTATTTTATTTTGGGGTATTGATTGTAGTGGTATATGAGGGTAGAGTGAGATTTGATCACAAACTTTAATTTGGGTAAGTTGTCTACAATCAGCCGTCACCCTTTTGCCCCTTTCTTTGTCTACACTTTGAATTTGGATGTGAGGTTAGAACCATTGGAAATATTATTTCCGGGGCTTCAATTTGGACACAAGAACGACCTAAAACGGAGTCCGGATGGGAGAGTTACACATGTTCGAAGTTTCAGAATCTGTGTTGGGAACAGGTCCGCTTGAGCGGGAATAGGGACGCTCGAGCGGAAATAGCGGGTTCAGCAGCTTAAAATGGGATTTTGAGATCATTTCTTATGTTTTCCTTTCCTCTCTTGATCCCTCTTGCCCTAAGTCCGAAAACCCTAGGGTTTTGATCCCTAAATACTTCCATTTCCCTTAGGTTTGAGCAAGACCTTCCACCAAGAAGTGAAGAAGACAAGAAGATGAACAACTTCAACCGATTGGAATTTCGGGATTTGGAGGATTCTTCTCAAAGCTTTGCTCCTTGCTTGATTCTTGAGGTAGGGGTCCTTGTTCTCTTACAATACTTGAATTCATGGATGGATTGTGGTATTTTGAGTATATAAATACAAAATCTATGGATTTGTGCATTTTCTGTCAAACTTGAGATTTGGGGTTTTATGGTTTGTGATGTTGGGAGTTAAATTGATGAGTTTAAATGATGGATTGTGAATCCTAGGTGTAGAATCATTGGGAAAATTGGAATTAAAAGTGGTGATTTAAGAAGTTTGAATTTTTGCTAAAAACCCTCATTATTCTTGAAACCCTAGATTAATTGGTGATGATAAATAATGAGTTTGCCCAAATTAAAAATAGAATCATGGAATTGGGGGTTAAATTATACATGTACAAGATTAATTGGATTTCTAAGATGTTTCGAAAAAATGTTAAAAATTCGCGAATGGACCTTGTTATGAGTATTGTGAATTATGGGAAAATGAGAAAGGAAATTAAGGGAAATGATTTAGAGGATTAATATGTGATTTCATATGTGTGTAGGACACGTTTCAGGAGGGATAAATGCTCCACCAACACAGGGTGAGTAGTAGTACTGTGGTCATACATTTAATCATTGTTATCGATCTTCATTGTTAATATTTCGTTTCTTACAAGTGATTCTACTAATGTTATGTTGGTTGGAAGAGTTCGTGTATGTTAGTATTCTATATTCCAGTTACGAGTAAGGGTTATCATTAATGTACTAGAATCTGTAAATTATCTCATGGTACTATTAAAGTCGAGTCCATTAGGTAAAAAGCAACCCATGTGAAGCTGTGTGTGTTAAGGGAATAATTTTACTGTACGTCCGTAATTGGGAGTTAATACTATGGAATTGGTTAACAAGGAAGAATGGTAAATGTGAACCTCCCTTTGTGGGAACAAGATGGTTTGGACATTTCATAATGAACCATAAAAATTGGATGTTCAAATAGGACTGTGGATAGCCCTAAACTGGTACGTTTCGTTTACCGTTAATAGGTGTTACTAACGTCTTGTTATTTGGAAGTTCACTTTATTGATTCATGATAAACAAATGGAATGATGTTGCATGTGTTTTCTATCAATAAGTATTACTACTACTCCAATATACGTAAGACGATTATTTTAGCTTGGAATAACCTATGAAGAGATTTGTATACACGATTGGGAGATAGTTTTTATGAACCTGGGGTTATCCTGTCCTATTTATTCGTTCTGCTTATGATATGATATATAACGATATGATTTCCGGTATGGAACAAAGTGCTACACTTTGGTGGGAGCCACCTCTTGAGTCCATACATATGTGAATTGGGCTTAAAGCCTATGTGAACTTATGGGGCCGAGAGCCACTTTATGAATTTGTGAATTTGTGAACTTATGGGGCCGAGAGTCACTATATGAATTTGTGAATTTGTGAACTTATGGGAGCCGAGAGCCACTATATGAATTTGTGAACTTATGAGGCCGAGAGCCACTTTATGAATTTATGAAATTACGAGGCCGAGGGCCAACTTGTGAAGTATGAAACTGCAACTTGTGAAACTATGAATCTTAGAGGCCGAGGGCAACTTGTGAAGTGGTGCATCTAAGTTAACCCAAAAGCTAATTCGTGTATGTGTGAACCCATCAGGCCAAAGGCCAATCTGTGAAGTTATGAACCGACAAGGCCGTACTGAAATGTGTACAGAATCAGACTACCACAGAATTTTGTATTTACTTTTGTAATTAGATGAATATGTACATTGTAAGTAAGTTAAGTTAACCTCTAAATTGTTTATGTACTACTGTTCACTGAGCTTGACTCACTTCTGTTATGTTTGTTTCTGTAGGCACTCCACCTGGAGGTCAGCTTTAACCCATAGCATCCGTGCCTCTTTTGTCAACCTCAGAGTGTCCAAGCACAGTTTGCTAAGCTTTTCACTTTGCACCCTGATTGTCTAATTAAGGCTGATATGTATAATTCCTTTGCCTGTCTATGTTGTTTCACGCCCAATTCTAAGGGCTAGGTCTGTATATATATATATGTACATAGCTAATTCTTTGATGCACGTCAATGTATGATTATTTGCCTTATGCTTTGTCTGTGATCCTGGCATGATAGGTGGTCGCTCAATGGATGCAATTCTTTTTTTTAATTTTATGATATGATAAATGCTTCCGTTCAAGCCCCATATATTTTTTTGTATCAGGTTAACTGTCCGGTTCTGAATAGGTCATGCCCAAACTTTTAGGGGCAAGTTTGGGGCGTGACAAGTGGTATCAGAGCACGAGTTGCTATCTCACTCACAAGTCCATTGAGCCTTAGGATGTCTAGAAAAGACTTAGGCATCATGCATAACATTTTGAATGAAATGGAAAAATTGATGGCAACATTAAATGTACTCTGTTAATGCTAGCGATTATAATCCATGCCATTGCATATTCTTTCTGTATATTGTGACTGATTGTTATGCAGAACATAGTAAGACATGCGATTAAATCAACAGAATTGCACTGCAGAAGCATGGCAAGGGTTCGAACTGATCGGTAAGATAATCTATATGCCAATGATTTAAGAGGTAAGTTATTGGTTGTTATTTGTGGATTAGAAGTTACTTATCATCTGTTTAGATGAAGTGATTAAACCCTAAGTATGGAATATTTCTAAGACTAAAAGAAAATGATATGGTCTTCTTTGCCACAACAATGTATAGATCTGTGATTCTGAGCAATTACTGCATATGAGTATGTTGATAAGATGTGTTGTGTGTTAACCGAGATTGTGTTGAGTACGATTGGTTGTAAGAAGAAGTTATGCATATGATGACCCCTGTGAGAACTGTGTACTTTGTTTATGGAAACCTGCGACCTGAAATTTGTAATATGAAATTTGAAATTGAAATCTGAAAGCTAACTCTGTTATCCGTAATCTGTTTTGTTATGTGTAAATTGTAATCCATAATCAGGATTTCTTATAAAGAATGGTAGAACGACATGAAGGACCTTACCCACATTACGTCTCTGTTTACATGAAACTTGGAAAAAAGATAGACAGTTATGGACTACGTCGAGATTAAACTAAATGATTGGTAAACTGATAAGTTACTGTAAGAATTAAAAATTCTATTTCTGTATATTAATGATTTAAGATTGAGAAATCATTTCTGTGATATACTTCTGCGTAGATGTGAGAATGTTGGATATTGCAATTGTTAAATTAATCTTATCTTGTATGTGAAAGGTATGATGTAATCTGTTCTGCATGACATTGTGAACCTAAAAAAAAAAAAAAAAAGAAAAAAAAAAAAGAAAGAAAAAAAGAAGAAGAGAGACTCTGATAGGAAGTGGTCAAATTATTTCGTCGCTAAATTGTTGAATTTTGAGGCAACATGGAATCTGGGTGGATGTGAATACTGTAGACTTAAGGAAATCTATGACCCTATGATGAATCTAGTAGGACCTACGTATGTGGAGTAACTAGATACTCTGTTATGTTAATTGACTAAGTTAGACAACGCGTATGTATTATTCAGATTTGAACTTATGACGGCATGATCAGGTGTCTATAATGGGGATTCCTCTTTCCATCGTTCAGATTTTGTCAAGAATTAGAGAATGTGGTTTTCAATCTGCATAACAATATGATTTTGATATGTTATTGTATATGGAATATATTGTACCTCTTAGGCAGAACCTTATTTGTTGCATGTGGGTTTTGTTTAGAACTTGTGATAAAGATTCAAGTGTATTTTTCAAGTGTTTTGGGTCTTAACTCTCCTAAATTTGAAGTTGTTTTGCAAAGGAGGGGTTGGAGAAACTCAAATTGGGAGTCCATATTTTTGGAATTTTGCTTGGTCCGCTCGAGCAGAGAAAAGCCCGCTCGAGCGGGAAAATCGGCCTCCAGCAGTTTGGTGGATTTTACAGTCCGCTCGAGCGGCCAAAGTGGCGCTCGAGCGGGGGAGAGACTTATTTTCAGAAAATGAAATGGTTGTTCAGCTTTGCGTGCCTGACTATTTAGAATATTTTCTGATGCTTATAAGGTGATTATAAATTCGTATGAAGTGTAGTGACTCAGAGAATGGTTCTAAGATCTGATTCGATGATGCATAATTGGATTTGACTCTAATTGCGTAATTAAGTTGTTTTGGGAACTATATGTACCGGTAATGGTCATGTACCACCGAGTAAATTGCATTATAAGATTCACCTAAGAAATTATTAACAGGAAAAACTTGAACGTGTACTCTCTAATGAAAATTGCATATGAACTATTGACACTGGGCTGACGTAGTAGGGAGTATTTTCACTATGATTAAGATTAATGCATGCTGTAAGCATCTCTTAAGTATACGTTTAAGGAATGTCAACTAGTATGTTTTGTGCTTCAATATTTACGGTGAAATCCCTGAACAACTACAGTGAAGTAGTGGCACTATGTTTAAGGCTGTTCTCTGTTTGGTTAATAAGAAATGTATCTGTTACACTTAGAATAAGTGAATGAGAAATTGGAAGCCTTAAAGGTTTAATTATCTGAAATTGATTATGTATCTGTG
>JAPPVO010004359.1:0-15686 GCA_030407325.1 Camellia japonica | reverse complement strand
TTTTCAACTCTTGGAATGCGGATTCCCTTTGGTCAGTCCAGTCAAATGATATCCCCTTCTGAGTTAATTGAGTCAACGGTAAGGCAATTTTGGAGAAATCTTTGACAAATCTTCTGTAATATCCAGCCAAACCCAAAAAGCTTCGGACTTCTGTCACATTTGTCGGTCTAGGCCAGTTTACTACAACTTCAATTTTCTGTGGATCAACTAAAATTCCATCTTTGCTAACAACATGCCCCAAAAACATAACATGATCAAGCCAAAACTCACATTTAGACAGTTTAGCATAAAGTTTCTGTTCTCTTAAGGTCTGTAGGGCAAGTCTTAGATAATGTTCGTGCTCTTCTATACTTTTGGAGTAAATCAGTATGTCATCAATGAATACAACAATAAAGTCATTGAGAAATGGTTTAAAGATTCTGTTCATGAGGTCTATAAATGCAGCTGGTGCATTGGTAACTCCGAAAGGCATAACTAAGAATTCGTAATGTCCATACCTCGTTCGAAAAGCAGTTTTATCAATGTCTTCCGGTTTAACTTTCAGCTGGTGATATCCGGATCTGAGATTAATCTTAGAGAACACTTGAGCACCCTGTAACTGATCAAATAAGTCATCAATACGAGGCAATGGGTATTTATTTTTCACAGTTACCTTGTTCAGTTCGCGATAATCAATACACAGTCTCAGTGAGCCGTCTTTCTTTTTCACAAACAAAACAGGTGCGCCCCACGGTGAAGTACTGGGCCTGATGAACTTTTTATCTAACAGTTCCTGCAATTGCACTTTCAATTCCTTTAATTCAGTCGGGGCCATTCGGTAAGGAGCTTTAGATATTGGCTGGGTACCCGGAATCACATCAATGGTGAATTCAATCTCCCTGTCAATCAAATCCCCTGGCAGATTATCTGGAAAAACATCTGGAAATTCTCTGACTATGGGAATACTGTTTACATTAGCATTATCATCAGTAAGTACAGTCAATACAGAACAGAAATACCCTTTACACCCCTTTCTAATCAATTTAACAGCTTTCACAGATGAAATCAAATACGGAGGAGGTACTACTCCAACCCCATCAAACACAAATTCAGGTAAACCCGGTGGACGGAAAACTACTTGTTTCGTTACACAGTCTATGGCGGCATGATATTTCGTTAACCAGTCCATTCCCAATATTACGTCAAAATGGTCAATGTTCAGTGGCAGTAAGTCAATAAACAAATGTGCATCTCCAACAATAATTTCACAAGTAGGGTACATGTATGCACAAGTCATGGATCCCCCAACGGGTGATGATACAGCTAACAGATAATTCATGGGTTCTAAGGGTCTATTCAATTTTCACGAAAAAGCATGCGATACATAAGAATGTGTAGACCCCGAATCAATCAGTACATATGCATTTTGAGTACAATTAGAGAGGATACCTGACACAACAGTCTCAGTATTTTGTACATCTCCCGGTACTGGGACGAACACTCGGCCCAGCCTCATAGGCTCTTTCCTGGCAGCTTTGGGGTTCGATTTCGGTGCAACAGTTGATGCTGTGGCGCTGCATGCAGCTTTACTATTGCCCTGAGCAGTGGAAGGGCAATCTTTAACCATGTGGCCCACCTTGCCACACCTGTAACAAGCACCAGATAGTTTATAACAAACTCCCTTATGATTCTTACCACATTCGGAACAGGGCGGTATCGAACCACTCCCTTGGCTGGGGCTAGTTGTTGTCCCCGTATTCTGTTTCTTGTTCAATGGGTTATGCTTGCCTTTCTTGAATTTAAAATTCTGCCTTTTACCACGCCATTCAGACGCTGGTGTTTCAGTTTTCAGTGCCTCGATGTTCACTTCAGCCATCAAGGCTCGGTCAAGAACATTCACATAAGTCGGTAATTTCAGAACATTTATTCTGTCGAGTATTGCAACATTAAGGCCGCCTTCAAACCTCCTGGCCTTCTTGTAATCAGTGTCCACCATGTGTGGTGCATATCTAGCAAGCCCGGTGAACTTTGTTTCATATTCAGCAACGGACATTGTGCCCTGTCTCAGCTGTTCAAATTCAGTCACCTTTCTGTCCCTGACACACTGAGGGAAGTACTTTTCAAAAAAGGCTCCTTTGAATTGAGCCCAAGTCATAACAATGTTGTCATCACGGGTAAGCATCCACCACCTTCTAGCCTCTTCTTGCAAAGTAAAGGTGGCCAACAGTACCTTATGTGCCTCCGAGCACGGAAACACCTCAAACAATTTTTCGGTCTCCAAAACCCATGCTTCAGCTTTTAACGGTTCAAGGCCTCCCTGAAAGGATGGCGGTTTCAGTTTGCTGAACTTTTGGGTAAGAGCAATTATGTCCCCATCATTAACATTCACATTTTGTTCCAGCTGTACCGGAGGAGGAGGTGGGGGCTATTGGTTCTGTTGTTGATCTAGTCTTTCAGTTATTAGTTCCATCATTCGTTCCAGTCTTGCCATTCTTGCCTCAGAGGATGAGGATTCAGATTCATTTGCAGTTTTTGTATTATCCATTTCACTATAAGCAGTTATAGCAATTATCAACATAAGCAGTTGTATACTTAAACAGTTTAACACATTAACACATATTCAGTCATGTCCACACACACTTTTCATGCTCATGCGATGCTCTAATCACTTTTCTAGGACACCCTATAGCTCATTTGGACACGTGTGTGCGGTATAACTCGTGGTTAAGTATCGCTCTGATACCACTCTGTCACGACCCAAACCCGCCCCTATGGGTTTAGCACCGTAACCGGCCAGTAATCCGAGATTACCGAAGGCCTGCTTAACAGTAAGACAGTAAAACAGAGTACAGGGGCATGGCGGAAGCCAATACAGTAAATAAACAATGTCCAATGAGCTGTGACGGTCTGTATGTAAAAAGACTTTTCATACATATATATATACAGTACAGAACAGTATGCACAATATTTATAATTATTCAAAACAGGGACCAAATCCCTATTAACAGTGGTAACAGTCTATACAGATACAGAGACAGACAGAGGAAATAAAAACACCCCTAAGCCATAGCTTGGCAGGCTCGAAACCTCGCAGTGAGGCACAGTAGTTGGCTTGACAAAAAGGGAAGTCTACTCCACGCTCCTAGCTCCGGTCTGGTGCTTGTACACCTACATATATATATGAGTAGTGAGCTAAAGCCCAGTGAATAACATAATGCGTAAAGGGGTTTAGAATGAATGTCCTTATAGTAATGAAAACAGTTCATTTCAATCAGTATATCAGTTGTTCAGTACAATAAACAGTCATATGTGGTACATCCATTAGCATAACAGTACAGTAAACAGTAGGTCTAAAAGACCGAACAGTAAATGATGGCCATCAATCAGTAAATAGTAGTGGTTCCAACGAGGGAACCGACAGAGATCTCTGTAACAGTAACAATAGTTGCTAAGGATGCCACAGTATAGTTCAGAAGATAGGACATACATTCATTCAGTTATCAGTAACATTTCAGAAACAGTACAGTTCAATTGTTCAGAAAATAATCATTTTTGAACATATCTTTACATAGTTGTTACTCACAGAGTTCTGGGCTACAGTAAAGCTAGAGCGCGTCTCCTTGAAAGCCAACCCTACACAATTTACAGGACGAACACACACTAAGCTACACTGTTGGGAAAGATAATAACTAAATCCCTAAATGCCTCGGTGTGTTCTACATCTATATCCTCATTAAGATGCCTTAAACTAGGCCTAAGAATGCCTAGGATGAAATGAGGATGCAAAGATGCATTCAGAAAACATTTTCAGAATTTTCAGAAGAACAGAGTCCCGCTCGAGCGCAGGTTTCCCCGCTCGAGCGGACATGCAGACAACGGTTCCCGCTCGAGCGCCACATCCCACGCTCGAGCGGACATGCAAAACAGTCAAAAGTGCTGGATGCTCAAAAATCACGCTCGATTGGGCGCTCGATAGCCGCTCGAGCGTAAGGCACAAGGTCCCGCTCGAGCGTCAATTACCCCGCTCGAGCGGACGTCAAAACAATGCAAAGTACTGGATGCTCGAATTTCCCGCTCGAGCGGAATACCAAAATCTGGAAAAAAAAAATCCCAAATTTGAGCTCCAAGTTCAAAATCAAGTTTTGATGCAAAATTTTCGATCCTCTTTGGCCAATTTTCTGGAAAACTCTTGTAAACTCATAAAATGACTTGATACAAAGCCCAATTTGAGAAAACAAAGCCCACAGATGGTTTAATTAAACTCATCTTCAAACCAAATTTCATGAACAATATTCAAATGTGACATGCAAGACTTTAAATCAATTCAAAGCTTCATTACATGCTCTAATGAGCTCATTCTTTTCAAAATAAGATGAAATCATGGACTTAAACATAAATATGAGCATGCATGTAACCTATTGCCATGAAAAACAACTCAAAATTCTTCAATATACACATGTATGCAAGGAATGAGCTTCAATTCAACATGCTAGAACTAAATCATGCCTTAGCTCTACAATTTGACATGAATCATGCAAGAATCAACTTAAAGACAACAATGAGGGGTTGAATTCCTTACCTAGGTCCTCAAATACGAGTCTAGAGGCTCAAGAAGGCAAATCTCCTACAATTTCTTCCAATTTCCAAGCAAATCAACAAGTTGAACTCAATCTCTCACTTTCTCTCTCTCTTGGTCGGTTGAGCTCTCAAATATGGCTGAGGAAATGTTTTGTGCAATGCAAGATTGAGTCTCTCAATGTTTGGTATAGTGGTCCACTAAGGGGTAGTTTGGTAAATAAGTCCAAATCTTGTGTTTCATCACTATTAATCTAATTTAATCATACTAAATCACTTTTCAATTAAATACACCATAAAATCATATAAATTCCAATTAACACAGAACATCGATCGATTTCAGGTTCGGCCACCGATAAGGCCTTCAATTAGCAGTTTAAACACAAAGACATGAACAGATAATTTAACAATCAAACAAATAGAAATGCATTTAAACAGATACAGTCAATCAATCAGTTTCTGATTTTAGTCAGTCAGTTCAATATTTCATTCAGTTCAATTACCAATCATAATCGGTTCCAGTTTGACGGTAATCAGTGATCAATCAGTAAACAGTGACGAGGGTTATTACACCACTGGTGCTTTTTCTATCAAGTTTGCATCTAGCAAAGTCAGCATCTGAGTAACTAATTAAGTCAAATGCAACACCTCTAGGATAAAACAATCCCAAATTTTGAGTGCCAACAAGACATCTAAAAATTCTTTTAACAGCACTAAGATGTGATTCCTTATGATTTGATTGATATCTAACACATATACAAACACTAAACATAATATCGGGTCTACTTGCGGTTAAATAAAGAAGTGAGCCGATCATACCTCGATATTTTGTTTGATCAATGGACTTACCTTTTTCATCCTTGTCTAGCTTAATGGATGTGCTCATAGGTGTTCCAACTATTTTTGAGTCATACATACTAAACTTTTTGTGTAGTTCTTTTGTGTACTTAGCTTGGTTGATAAAAATTCCTTCCTTACATTGTTTGATTTGAAATCCAAGGAAATAATTTAGCTCCCCCATCATGCTCATCTCAAACTCACTTTACATACACTTAGCAAATTCCTTACACAAGGTTTCATTAATAGCGTCAAATATAATGTCATCCACATATTTGTACAATAAGTAAATCATCATTTTTAGTTTTAACAAAAAGTGTTGTGTCAATCGTTCTTTTAGAAAAATTATTTTCAATCAAAAATTTACTCACTCGTTCGTACCATGCACGAGGTGCTTGTTTCAAACCATACAAAGCTTTTGATAGTTTAAAAACATGTTTTGGAAAAGCATGATCTTCAAAACCTGGGGGTTATTTAACATAAACTTCCTCATTTATAAAACCATTAAGAAAGGCACTTTTTACATCTATTTGATACAGTTTGAAATCTCTAAAACATGCAAATACAAGTAACATGCGAATGACTTCTAATCTAGCAACCGGAGCAAAAGTTTCATCGAAATCAATACTTTCTTATTGATTGTATCCTTGTGCAACAAGTCTAGCCTTGTTTCTTATAATTGTGCCGGATTCAGCAAACTTGTTTCGAAAGATCCATTTGGTACCGATAATGGTATGATCTTTAGGTTTTGGCACAAGTTCCCACACTTTGTTTCTTTCAAATTGGTTAAGCTCTTCATGCATAGCTATCATCCAATGTTCATCGAATTCGGTTTCTTGAAAGTTTTTAGGCTCAATTTGTGAGAGAAAAGCCAAGTTACTACAAATGTTTCTAAGTGAAGAGCGAGTTTCGATACCTTTTGTAGGGTCACCTAAGATTAAATCCTTAAGGTGATTATGAACAAACTTCCATTCTCTTGGCAAATCATCATTGTTTCCTCCTTCTTCTTGAGGTGAGAGAATAGGTTATTCAATCTCTTTGTTCAACTTACATGGTTGGTTCTCTTTTTTGTAGATACTTGAATCTTCCACGTTTGGTTCCAAATCTATATCATCACTAACAATTTAATTTTGAGCAGAGATGTTAGTTTCATCAAATGTCACATGTATCGATTCTTCCACAACAAGAGTTCTTTTATTAAAAACACGATAAGCTTTGCTAGTTAAGGAATAGCCAAGAAAAATTGCTTCATCAGATTTTGAATCAAATTTACCCAAGTTATCCTTACCATTATTACGCATAAAACATTTACAACCAAAAACATACAAGTGACTAATATTGGGCTTTCTATCGTGCCAAAGTTCATAAGGAGTCTTTTTGAGAATAAGTCTAATCAATGCATGATTTAAAATATAGTATGCGGTGTGAACGGTTTCAGCCCAAAAATATTTAGGAAGATTATTTTCGCAAAACATTGTTCTACTTATCTCTTCTAAAGTTCTATTCTTCCTTTCTACTACACCATTTTGTTGAGGGGTTCTAGATGCTGAAAAATTATGTCCAATACCATGCTCATCACAAAATAATTCAAATTTCTCATTTTCAAGTTCTCTACCATGGTTGGTTCGAATATTAGTAATAAGAAAGTCTTTTTCATTTTGAATTCTACGACTGAGTTTTGTGAAAGAATAAAAGGTTTCATCTTTGTGTGCTAAAAACATAACCCATATAAATCTTGAATAATCATCAACAATAACAAGACAATAATGTTACCACCTAAACTAGATGTCCTTGATGGACCAAATAAATCCATATACAATAGTTGTAAAGGTTTAGTTGTGGAAATATGAGATTTTGATTTAAACGATATTTTAGTTTGTTTTCCTTGTTGACAAGCACTACAGAGATGATGTTTTTCAAATTTAATTTTTGGAAGTCCAATGGCCAAATCATTTCTCAAAAGTTTAGCAATTAAGTCCATATGAGCATGACCAAGTCTTCTATGCCATAACCATCTATTTTCATTATTAACATATAAACATTTAACATCACTAGCATAAAGATCATTGAAATGAAAAACATAAATATTATCGTGACGATTACCAACGAATAAAGCTTTATGATCATTTGTGTTTTCAATTGTGCAATGTGATTTATAAAAAATAACTCGATTACCTTTATCACATAATTGACTAATACTAAGTAGGTTATGCTTAAGTCCATCAACAAGTAAAACATTTTCAATAGAAGGGTTAGAAGAAATACCGATACTACAAATACCGATGATTTTTCTTTTCTTGTTGTCTCCAAAAGTAACAAAGCCTCCATTTTTGGATGACAGTGTAGTAAATAAGGATTTATCTCCGATCATGTGTTTGGAACATCTACTATCAAGGTACCACTTCCCTTCTTTAGCTTTGGACTTAAGGCAAACCTACAAGATGACAATCAAGTGTTGGTTTTTGATACCCATAGTTTCTTGGGTCTTTCTTGGTTAGTTTTGTTAGATCCCTTAATAATCCAAATATTCTTAATTCCCATGTTCATATTCTTTTTGAATGGACAACTAGATATATAATGACATTTCTTTCTACAATAATGAGAAGTAATATGAGGGTGTGTCATGAGAGGTACCTTTTCAAAAATTGTATTGACATTCTTTTGTTTCTTAATAGGGTCATATCCAATGCCCGCTTTATCGAAAACACATCTTCGATTTCCAAGAAGCATGTTGAGATTATTTCTACCTTTTACAAAATTTTCAAGTATTTTTGTTAAATCATCAATATTGTTTCTTAAATTAGTTTTCTCATTAGAGAGGGTATCAAAATCATTTTTCAAAACAATTTTCTCTTTCTTTAATTCTTCTATATTACTAGATAAAGATGCAACAAATTTTTTTAACATATTATTTTTGGTACAAACTTTTCTAAATTTATCTTGTAGTTCATGGAATGCACTTTCAAGTTCTTCATAAAGAGTAGTTACCTCATCTTGAGTAGAGTCTTCATCTTCAAGAGCCATGAGACACAAGTTGGCTATTTCATTTTCAATTTCATCACTTGAGCTTTCATCTTCAGTTTCTCCCCAAGTTGCTACCATGGCCTTCTTGTTTCTTTTGTAGTCTTTTACATGATTCTTCAATTTTGGACAATCCATCTTCATATGTCCAAGATTTTTGCACTCATAGCAAATAATAGGTTATTTATTGTTATCTTTGATGTACTCCTTTTTGAAAGGTCTTCTTCCTCCATAATTATTTTTCTTGAAGTGCTTTTTGAGATATCTACCAAACATGGCATAACTTTCATCCTCACTGGAGTTTTCATGTTCTTCTTCATTTGATGAGGCTTTGAATGCAATTCTACTTTTCTTTTTATTTTCAACATCATCATGTCCTTTTATGGTGATCTCATGAGTCATAAGGGAACCCATAAGCTCATCCAATCCAAGTGTGGAGAGATTTTTGGCTTCTATAATAGCGGTGACCTTTGCTTCTGAATTCTTTGGTAAACATCTAAGCATTTTTCTCACCAACTCACTGTTAGTATAAATTTTGCCAAGAGATTTTAAAGAGTTTACAATTTCAGTACATCTAGTAAACATACTTTAAATAGATTCACCAGAGTTCATTTTAAATAATTCATAACTATGACCAAGCATATCAATACGAGATTTCTTCACTTGATTTGTACTTTCATATGTTACCTCAAGTTTGTCTCAAATTTCTTTTGCCGAATCACAACTTAAAATTCTATTATACTCCTTAGAGTCTAATCCACAAATAAGGGTGAGTTTGGCTTTAGCATTGGCTTGCAATAATTTGTGATCCCTCTCATCACATTCATCTTCTGTTTTAGGTACACTAATGTCGTTTACTAATTTGGTAGGGATTTTTGGACCTTTGGTGACAATAATCCACATGGCATAATCAGTGGCTTGTAGGTATAGGGTCATCTTATCCTTCCAATGACTATAATTGTTTCTGTCAAACAATGGTGGCCTATTTGTGGCTTGTCCTTCAGCTAAGGTTGCCATGGACCGAAACTCCCAGATGGTTAAATCTAAAACAGGAGTCTAAGCTCTGATACCAATTGTTACCCAAAAGACAACCTAAAAGGGGAGTGAATTAGGTTTTTACAATTAAAAATCAATAATACCTTAATAAAAATTATGACTAGCACAATAGATAAATATAGTTAATGAAATAAAAATAATTAAAACAAGTATTCTAACAACTATGTCAGTTAATGATTTTAACACAGTGAAAATGTGAAATATAACTATAGCAATTTAAATAAAATAAAGAGATAAGGGAGAGAGAGGCAAACAAATTTATAGTAGTTCGGCTTCAACTCGGCCCACGTCCACTCCTTAAGTTTCACTTGAGATTTTCTACTATACTCTAGCTTCACTTGGGTGCTAGCAACCTCTTTACAAATGGAACAATCCTCTACGAATTTTACACAGACTTTCTAAGTCAAGAACACTGAGTGTACTGCACTCTTACAAGGTTGAAAAGAATGTGTTTTTGCTTTCATAGAAAGTTACAAGAATTTTCTCTCAAATATAGATATAAAAATGAAGCTCTGTGTAGACACCCCATTTTTGACCGCCCCGAAGACTTGGGCGCGACTGATGTTTTGGCCGATGTTGAGAGATGTGCAGGCCACAGGTTCAGTTTCTTTGGCAAGAAGAGAGGCAAAACTTTCCAAACACTTTGTTTAAGGGTTTGGAGTTCAAGAAAAGAGGAGAAGAGGGAAGAAAATAGGTTTGGGAGAAGTTCGACATGAATCCGGGTAGAAGCGAGTCGCGCAGCCCGCTGAATCAGGTCCATTCATCCGTATACTTGGAGTTAAGTTATGAGGCCACCATCATTGGAAAGAAGACTTCCGGGGCTTCACTTTGTACTCAAGAATCTCTTACATCCAAGTTCGGGTGGGGGAGATATGGTTGGTTGAAGTAGGGGATCATTCCGGTCGGATCGAGTCTGCGCGACTTCACGGAAAAGAGCATAACTTTTTGCATAGAAGGAATTTTGATGCAAGGTTTGCGCGGTTGGAAAGCTAACTTCCGGGGCTTCGATTTGCATACCCACCGGCCATATTTTGACCAAGGAATCATCCATCGGCACTCTATTTAGCCGACCGGCACTAAATAGTGCCGACCGGCACTTTATTTTGACCAATGATCGAATCTTCTGGCCGGTTTGACCCCTTTGCACCCCCAAGCTTGGTGCATGCCAGCTGTGCCAGCTGGGATGCACAGAACTCGACCCACGTGCATACATGTGCCAATTTTGCACCCTTTAACCACCTTTGACCCCTTTTTGTGCACCCTTTGCTCATGGCTTCTTGAGGAAGCCTTGACCCCTTGTCTTGGCTTCCTCAAGAAGCCTTACCAGCTGTCCAAACTTCTAGAGTAAGCTTGGCCCCCCTTGACCCTTTTTGAATGACTTAGCCACTAAGTCTTGGCTTTACTTGGCTTATATGGAGGCCCTCTCCTCCTTTGATTAGGGTTGGAGTTTTGGAACAAAAACCAGAGATATATAGATAATATCTGATATAGATAGATACAACCCTCTATCTCTCTCTATATCTTACTTCTTTGCCTCCAAAAGTCCATTATTCTTGGCCATTCCTTCACCAACCCATAGCACAACACCACCACTTCCATTTCCAGCATTTGGAGGACATTTGCAGAGGTTAGGAGCTCATTTTCTTCAATCAAAACCCGCTGGTTTGCTGGTCTTCAAGGGTAAGTCTTCATCTTCCCCTTTCTAGCCTTTTCTTGCTTCATATCTAAGCCTTGCTTGCAAGCACTTTTGGGCTCCGACCCAAACTTCAAATAGTCTTATTTTGGGGTCCTCTTCATGTTTGATTGAGGACCCCTTGCTGTTTGGTAGCAGAATCTAGCACCTATCTCTTTACCCCCTTGTATGCCATGATTCTTGCATAGTATATTTGGCTGGTGTATAATCTGTTTTTGAGCATGTAATAAACTGTAAGTAGGCTTATTTTGAGCCCTTCTTCAACCTTGAAGAAGGGCTCAACCATGTTTGGTAACTCTATCATGCACTTGCTTTGTAATCTCTTCTATTTACCGTAAGTTTGCATGCTTTGTTAGCCTATCTTGCTTTTGTTTTTGTGGATGGTCATAAACTGGAAATGTGCTTGTTTTTCCATGTATAAGATCTGTTTCTAGTTGTTTAGGCCATCCATGACATGCCTTATATAGTCACCTTGCATTTTGGCTTGCTAGCCTTAGGTGTGTGAGTGTGTAGCATGCACTACTTGTCTTGTTTACTTGGTTTGGCACCTTTTATAACATGATTTCAGAGCCTTATAATGCATGCTAATTGTTCATGTTTAGCTTCCTTTAAGTGTGCTTAAAGCTTGCTTCATTATGCCTAAGTGTTGGCACCTTTGCATGTGTATGTGTGCATGTGTGCTTAGCCCTCATATTTAGCATTATGGCCACTGTTTTGGGCCTACTTAGGGTTGCCCAAGTCATGTTTAAGTCCATCCCTTTTGCTTAGTTTGCATGCTTGCCTTGTATGGTTGTTTGCATGCTAGCATTCGCACATTGCATGCCATGTTGCATGTTTAGTTCACGTGTTTAGGTTGCATTTGGCATGCATGTCTTGCCTCCTGAATCACCATGATAGAGGTTGGGCCTCTTGTTTGTTTGTATGCATTTCATTTGATATCAAAGTTGCTAACTTGGCTTTCGGGCCATCATGCATTGAAATGCGTGATTGATGGCCCGGGGGTCGAGGGCCATGCTCCCTTGAGTCTATTGCATGATAGGGAGTGTGTCCGTGCATACATTTGTCCCAAAATTCCATACCATGCTCTGTTGCTGTCTGCTGCTGTCAAAACTGTCTCCTGCAGGAATTTAGTGCCGACCGGCACTCTTTAGTGCCGACCGGCAATCTTTTTGTGCCGATAACTATCAATTGCAGCCGGTGGTCAACCCCGCAGCCGGTGGCAAAACCCTCCAGCCGGTGGTGATCTTCAGAATATGTGGAAGGCTTCCCAGGACTTTGGCAATTTTGGAGACAGGGCAGTGCAAAACAGAGGCAACAGTGGCACGGTGCGGGATTCCCGGGCAAGGCGGACATCGAGCATGCATCATTCGCCGCATTCCGAGGCGAGGGGCTGTGGCCCCCTTTTTTATTTCACATATTTATTCAGTAATTAGAATTTGTAATATTTATTCATTTATTTTTGGACTGTATTATTATTCGGTCCCTCCGAGTGAGGGCGTAACTGTAATAAGTGTGTGTGAGTGGGTGCATGCCTTCCAATCCCCACTTCTTTCTCTCCCTTTTATTTACCTGCTTATGATGGTAGATTAGGGCATATTTAATTTAGCATACCTTATGCAATGCATGCGTGCATCCATGCATTTGTTGACATGCACCGGGCTCGGTACATCATACAAACTGCATCGTACTTTCAATTCCAAATTGAATACGTGATAGTTGTTGCATTTCATGTGCCATGCTTAGGGTAGCCGAGCCTGTCTAGATTTCATCCCTGTATGCGATGCATTAGCCACTTAACATGAACTAGGTCATGCATGTTTGCTAACCGGGTTATTGTTTTGGCACGGAGTACGATGTAAGTATTTATGCTTTAGCATATCGCATGCGTGTGAATGTTAACATGACAGTATGCTTGCCATGCCGCTAAATACTTATGTGATATTACTGTTTGAATGCCTGTGGGTGGAGGTTGGATTGTCTGAGTTGGAACAACTCATTGAAATCCGTATTTTAGCCTACTTGCGGGTAGCAAAATCTAACACGTTTTTCGAGACAAAACGGATATGCAATGTTTATTTCCAAGTTAGGCAATCTAGTCTATACTTTTGTGTTGTGCGCATCACATAGTAATTTTAGGCTAATAATTGGAATAAGAACGCATAAAGTTTTCAAAAACGGATATCACGGTTAGTAGAGGCCGGTCTTCGGACCGGGCGAAAGGGGTGCTCATAGCTGACCTTCCCCGATCGTACCCAAGCTCCCGAGCCAAGACCACTTTGGTGATGACGGACATGTGGCCTTCGCACCGAGTCAGGGTTTCCTAAATTTCCCATTTTAAAATATTTAGGTGGCGACTCTGTAATCTGGCAAAGCAGTCCATGTTTGGCACTACTTTTTCAAAAATCTGTTTTTCTTCAAAACGATTTGCCGGATTTGGACTCTTTGGTTCAGATTTAGAACCGCGACACAAATCGAGTCCGAGCTGTAGCCGAGGTCCCCCGCGGACGCGCTACAGTTTCTGGCGACTCTGCTGGGGATTTTAGAGAGCTTGACTCGAACTCGTGATATCCTGTTTTGACTACACTTATGTGTTTCTTCGCATTGCATGTGCATTGGTGCGCCTAGGACACCGTGTTGGCCATCTGCTATTCCTGAGCGGTTTGCTGGAGGCTTGTCTTGTCAAGGCATGACCATAAGGCTGACCGGTTGCGGGCTCTGCCAGTATGGGAACACAAACCCCGGTTTCACCGGGGCACCCTCTTTCGACCATTCGACCTAGTGCATATCGAAATCCATAGTGACCATCCAACTAGGACAGGTTGCTTACCCGATATAGGTTGTTTGGAACCGCTGCGTGCGTAGTGAAACCCTAGCTCCTGATAAAATAGGACAGGGAAACCCTACCCCAACATAGGGGTGTATTGGCTCTCTTTTACATGCTATGTGCTTTTAGAGTGTATCTCTAACAGGGAATGCATATACCAGTTTGCGAGTCTGGGTATCCGGCTTGCGGGCACCAGTATTAGTATTTTGAGAATCAGTCTTATCTGGGTATCAGATTCAGATTTGGGGCAGTGATTTCGGGGAACAGTGATCAGTAATGAATATAGTCGTTCAGCTTTGCTCGCATCTGTTCCAGTGAAGTTGAGCTGAGATGCTGTCTGTTTTCTCTTTTGCTAGGTAGTCCTGGAACTATAGCTTCAGAAAGCTCCAATATCCCCCGGGTACGTTGGACTCGTGTTGATAGACTTTGTCGGTCAGAGACTCAGTTCAAGGTAATTAGGGCCAGAGAAGGCTAGTCAGGCACAGACCACCAGTACAACAGCTACCAGATCAGTGATCTTTGAGCGGTCGGGTTGAGATTTCCAAGCCTACTACAGACACATATATACCGGTTGCTCAATTAGATCAGGACAATATGTCGAGTCTGGAAGAATGGTGCGCCAACTCCAGGATAGTATGAAAGCCATGCAGCAAGATGCTGTCTGTCAAGAAATCCGCCAAGCAACAGGCTGTGGTCATAGCCCAACAGGCAGAAACGATTGCCAGGTTAGAGCAGCAAACAGGAACATCCACTTCACATCAGGCTCCTCCCCCACCCAGAGTTCCAACGCTCGGGGAAACAACTAATGTCCAGGCAAATACGGACATTCCAGTCCGGCCAGCTCCGCCCCCGATTCTACCACAACTATCCAAGGCGCCCACGCCCATCAATGTACCGGACTCTCCCTTTGAGTTCGAAGCGGACCCCACAGCGCTGAAGCTGAGTAAGTTGGAAAAAATGTTTAAGAAATCCCAGGGAGTCAAGACCATCCCTGACATTGAAGATGGATACACGGACACAGCTGTGACATTGCCGGACAGGTTCAAGATGCCTCACATCGACCGTTTTGACGGGTCAGGAGATCCCATGGTCCATTTGAGTTTGTTTTCAGATGTTCTGCGCCCGATGGGCTTGACAAGATTACAGAAGCTCTCCCTTTTTAGCAGGACCCTGTCGGGTATCGCGGCCATCTGGTACGCCAAATTAGAGGACTCAGTGAAACGAAGCTGGGAGGAGATGTCCGAGGCCTTCGTCGCACAATATTCATACAATACCCAGATCGAGATCACAACCCGTGATCTTGAGACAACCAGGCAAGAGCCGAAAGAGGGCTTCTCTGACTTTGTAACCCGTTGGAGAGCCAAAGCTTCTTCGATGACCACCAGGCCGGTCGACAAAGACCAGATACGGATGATTGTGCGCAATCTCCAACCCAGGCTGATGCAGAAGATGATTGTCCTCCCCCTACCCACCTTTGCAGACCTCCATGAGATTGGGGTACAAATCGAGGACGCTATAAAGCAAGGCCTTATTGACCAGGAAAAGGAGCAGCCTAGGAGGGCATTTACCCGCAGTTCGAATGCGACCACCAGCGGTGATGCAGCTGCTAGGACTTCAGACGTGGGCATGGTCACCACCACTACATCAAAAACAGCTACCCCATTCACGTGCGTCCGGAAGTAGCTCACAGAAAACCAAATA
>JAPPVO010004358.1:0-36806 GCA_030407325.1 Camellia japonica | reverse complement strand
AAGCCCCCAAAACATACTTTTCAATGGTTCTAGTCTCACATCTAGATTCAAATTGTGGAAATAAAAAAAGGTAAAAGAATGAAGACTACTTATAAGACAATTATTCGAATCAATGTTTTTTGGTTGAATCCTATTTACCATTATGATATCACCTCAATCAATATTCTAAAATGAATCAAAGAGGCTCCAAGTACAATAATAAGAGTGTCAAGAGCAATCTCACTAGTCTAAGGAATACGAAGTGTTACAGGCCTTATCAATGCCTTCTTTTTGAGTGAAACCTTTATTGACAAGATACATGTACATTATATCTTTCGACACTGCCTTTAAAGTCCCATTTGGTCTTAAAGACCCATTTCCAACTAATTGGTTTTACACCCTTAGGCAATTCGATAAGATTTCAAATGTCATTGCCTCTCATATGCTTCAACTCATCAACTATGTCATCTATCCATTTTAAGGAGTGAGCACTTTCTTTGGCTTGAATGAATGAAGTTAGAATATTTTCCAATCCTTTATCAAACTCATGCTCTTGGAGATAAATGATATAATCAACCGGAATCGTTGATCTTTTCTCTCTACTTAATCACCTTATAGGCACTTTCAATTAAATTTATTGAGACTTTTCCATATTAGTAGGAGGCAACCCAAGAATATTTTGGTTACTTGCATTCGTGTAACGCACCAAAATAATAACCACAATCCACCTCATAATATTAAATGGAAAAGAAAAAAATTAATATGATATTAACCTTTCATTGATTCTATTTCAAAGTACAAAAGATAACATATGCATATATACATTCATAAATCTTAAATCCTGAATCTATAGCATATGACGTGCGCTAATGAATGAGAATAAAAGGAAGTACAATTAAGTTTATGCCCTAATGGTTACATCTTTCCAAGTCGTTGCTTAGGTACAACAAAAGTGAATTAAACTCAATTCATAGAAATACAAAGGCTTGCACAAAATAATTACACAAAAAGAAACAAAAAGAAGCTCTCAGTTCCAAGTCCTCCCAAGTTATGTCCTTGGTGGAGGTATATCATCAGCACCTGAAAATTGTTTTCTACATAAAGTGAGTTAAAGCCTAGTAAAGATACTTGAACAAAATGTATGAAGCTTAACAAAGTCATAAGGTGAATGCATATGCATGCCATTTGTCAATCATTATGCTTTTTCTTTCAAAACAATGCAAGGTCTCAGTTATATGCATATCAATTCTTAAAACCATACTTTTTAAATAAAAAAACAGGGCAGTGGATACAAAACATTGGGAATCTCTAGGTACATATCTGTCAGTAGGCTATACAAGTACTACCAAAGCCATTTTACTGGTACTAACCAGAAAGATCGATACCTAACCTCGTGGGTTTCTAGACTTTCACCAAAGACACACATGCTAACATAATAAACCACAACCACACCTCCTAACCAGATTTACCAAGGTATACACCCCTTTTTCTCAAAATAATACATTTTCAATGTTTAAGTATGAAACAATGCTTAATGCAAGATGTATGAGTAATTAGTTTCAATAAATCTAATCCTCATGCAATTTCTACAACAATCAAACACATCCTCCACTGATAGCCCAAAACAGATATCTCTACTCAATAGATAATTTTTGTAACACCCCGAAATAATTACGATAATTCATCCACAATATCAATAAACGACAACAACGATAAGGTAATTATCTTCCATTAAATCCAATTGAGTTTACAAAAGAGAAACATATGCGGTATACATTCATAATGCCTGGCCCTGAATTTATAGCATATGTTGCGAACAAAAGAAGAAAAGAATGGAAGTTAAACAGATAAGAAATGCCCTAAAGGTTTACAACTTTCTAAGACGATGCTTGGTTACAACAAAAGTGGACTTAAGTCCAATACACTTTAAGCTCTTGGCTAGTACAAAAAAATAAGTATAGCAAATAGAGAAAAGAATCTCTCGCCCCAAGTCCTCCCAAGCTATTACCTGGGCGGAGGCATATCATCAGCACCTGAAATGTTTTTCCCACATAGGGTGAGCCAAAGCCCAGTAGAAATAGTCCAACACAGTATATGGATCTTAATAAAGCTATAAGGTAAATGCATATACAATGCTCATGCCAAAACATTTTCATACTTCTTTCCAAAACTAAGCAATGCCAAGTTAATGTCTTGATTCATAAATCATTTCCATTACAATAGAAAATAAGGCAGTGAATAACACTCTGGGAATTTCAAAACAATCCAACCTTTCTCGAAAATTTCATCCGAAGGAAACCTAAACCGAGACCCATGTAAACGTAGGCTATACAATCACTATTATTTCCATTTCATGGAAATTTCGTCCATGGGATAAGTACCCATGTAGGCACCCATGTATATGCGTGGTTTTTGAGATTTTCACCCTGGACACACAAGCCAATTTATTTGATGTAACAATAATTCATTTCCCAGATTCACCTATTTCTCAAAATAGTAACATTTCCAATGTATAAGTGTGAAATAATGCTCAATGAAATGAATGAGAAAAACAGTTTCAATTCTCCTAATTTATATGAATTTTTTGCAACAATCATAGCTATCCTCCACCGATAGCCCAAAACAGATATTTCTAAATAGATAATTTATATTCCATAAAGATAAACTATCCACATTTCAAGAAGTGAGTAATAATACATATCCAACTCTACTATCCTCATCAATATCAATCCAATTTTGCAATTTTAACATCAATTTCGCCATTTATACAAGACCAATATTTGAGGCATTTAGGGTAAAATTCCTTTTGTTTCTAAAATCAACCCCAAGTATCAAAATTAACCATTTCTACCCAACTTAGCATTATTTCCACATTGTGATCATTTCCAAGAGTTCATATGAAAAACCCCTCTTTAGATTTTCTTTACCCAAACTCTAGATTTGTTCCAAAAATTTCCAAAACCACAATGTTGTTTAGAAAATCACAAATAGCTAAGTTAAAACTCATAGAAGGTGCGAAGAATCCCTACCTCAAAGCTAGAAGACCAAGGAAAGAGTGGAGAAACCTTAAAGAAAACCGAAATCCACTTTTGTTCGGATGAAAAGAGAGCCCACGGAGTGTTCTACCTTTTTAACAAAGAGAGTAAGGTGAAGAAATTACTAGATCTTGGTGTTTTTGTAGAGAGAAGGTAAGTTTTAGAGAGAGTGTGTCTAGATCTAGGGTATTTGGAATGTTTAGAGATAATGTGAAATGAAAAAGTGATGTAAAAAGTAATTTTCACCGACTGATATATGCGCAGACCTCTCGAGCGCAGGAACTGATGCTTAAGCATACAGACACAAAAGATGTGACCGCTCGAGTATGAAATACAAACTCCTAATAGTTTTATAAACAGAAGACTATCGCTCAAGCTCAAAAATGGCCATTTGAGCCGATACCGCTTGAGCGATGCTTCTTGCGCTTGATCGTAGAATACCATTTCACAGTAGTTTTGTAGACCTACAAAAGTAATAAGAGTTCACAAGGACTGCTCAAGTACAAGAAGTGATGCTCGAGCGTAGGAGCAAAATTCTGGACAACAAATGTTTGAAAGATAAGCTACTAACTCATTCCAAACACAATCAACACATCCCAAAAGCCACTCAAGAAAGATAAGAGGAAACAAGACATAAATAACTATATATGACAACAAAACCCAGATCCAAAACATCCAATAGGTTGGGTCCAAACCAGAATCGCTATAATTTTCCAACAACAGATATAATCTCATAAATTTCAAAATAGAAGTGATAGTATATATATCCAACTCCACTCTAATCATTCACAGATACATTCATCTTATCTTATCAAACTCAATATCTTTTCATTTTTTTTCATAATTCAAACATCAATGATTTTCCAATAGAATACCTTTACTTTCAAAAATCATATTTTAGAAAGGAATTTCCAACATTTTAACACAACCCAACAATATTTATACCCCCACAACCTTTTTCAAGAATCTATTTGAAAAACTCCTCTTTTATATTTGAAAAATCAAATCCTAGATTTAAACCTAAAATCCCCAAATCACTAAACCTTTTAAAAGGACAAATAACCAATCTAAGAATCATACAAACAATTGAAGAAATCCCTACCTCAAGAGTAGAAGAGGAAGGAAGCAAGAGAAGAAGTTTGATGGAGTCGGAAAAAAAAAAATTCTCTAATTAAAATGAAGCTTTCATCGAGCTCTACCTTTTTCTCCAAGGAACAATGGTAGAGAAATCAATGTATTTAGATGTATTTGAGGTATTTAGGCAAGAACTAGAGAGAAAGAGAGAGTAAAGAAATTAAGTTTAGAAGTGCTTATGGAGAGAGAGAGAGCGAGAGAGAGAGAGAGAGAGAGAGAGAAAGTGACTAAAAAAGGATTTTCCCCAATCTGATATATGCATAGACCGCTCAAGCGACCAAACCACCACTCGAGCGTAAGACACAATAAGTGACACTGTTGGACGCACAATGACCCTCTCCCAAAAGTTTAGACCTGCAAAAGACCACTTGTAGACATCCTATTTTTGACCGTCCTCAAGACTTGGATGTTCTTGCAGGGTACATCCAGCAACAAGTTTGATCGCTCGTCGAGTACTCAACTTTCGCGACGGAATGCTTAAGGTTTGATCCTTCCAGACCCTATTTCCATTCTGTCTCATATTTTGACCATGTGTTGGTCCTTGCATAGTGATGTCCTTGATGCACTGCCGCCCATAAATAGGCCCTGCCGGCCATCAATGAGGCATTGCCGGCCACCACTGATGGCTGGTTTACCACCAACTGTTCAGTAGATATTTTTGCAGATATTTTGACAGCTGTTTGCACAGATTAGCTCATCTTCACCCACGTGGATGGTTGGATCTCTTCAGGCTCCTTTGTATCTTCTATATATAGAAGCTATCTATATGCATGCAAAGGGTTACAAAATTGAGCTGAGCTAAAAATCTCTCTCTCTCTCTCTCTCTCTCTAGAATCCTCTCTCTCTCTCTCTACATTTTAGCCTTGAAAGTGAGCTTTTCTTGCATATTTGCACTAGCATCCTTAGCCAAACACCTTAGCCTTAGACTTGAGGTTCTTGGAGGCCTTGTTTGAGCTCCTTGGAGTGGTTTTGGTTCAGAAGTTTGATTGTTTGCTTGCTGTTTTGCTGCTGTCTTCAAGGGTAAGAAGTTATCCCCTTTTAAGCTTTGTTTTGCTTCATTGGTTGGCCACCCTTGCATGTTGTTTTTGGCCTAGTTTTCAACTACAAAAACCTTTATTTTCAAGTGTTTGAAATGGTAGTTTGAGGTTCTTTTGAGATTAGAGGTGTTCTCCTCTCTTTGGTGGCTTATTTGCTAAGCTTTGTGCCATGTTTAAAAGCCTTTAAAACAATCTCTTTTTGGCCTTTTAACCACTAAAATCCAGGGGATTTTCAATGGTAAAAACTTGGTTTTGAGGACCAAAATAGGTGGGGGTGGCCTCCCCTCCTTTTTTCTCCTTTGTATGTGTTGATGGCTTAGTAGATGAGCATGTTTTTCTACCATCTCTTGACTTGATCTAAGCATGTTTTTGTGACTTTTTTAACATGTTTTAGTTATGCTTTTGGCTGGCTTGGTCACTTCTTGTTTGCATCTTGCACTTGTAGTGCAAATCTTGCATATTAGCCTTGTATGCTTAATGTTTTAGCTCATTTTTCTAGCATGTGTTAGTCTAACTTCAGCATGCTTTTACCACTGGTTTTGCATGCTTTAACTCTGTGTTGAGTGGTTTTGGTCATATGAGACTTGTTATGCATGGTTGTAGTACAAAGGCCCTTGCTAGCCTTGTGTTTTGAGGCCTCTCGCATGCTTAGCTTGTGATGTTTGCATGATTTGGCATCATTTAGCATGTGATTTCGAAGCATATTTCTCTATCACACACTCACATATATCACTCTTTCATTGTGTTTGAGAGTTGTGCCATATGTCTTGTTTGTGAGCCAATGCATGAACATGATCTTTCTTGCTTTTTCATGCTACCATCTCAGCTCATTTTGGCCATTGTTTTGGCATGTTTGAGGTCTGTCTAGGCCTGATTTGATCATTTGAGCATTGTAGAACATGGTCCTAGTGTTGTGTCCTTCACTAGCCTTAATGCTTAAGTCTCTTAACATGTTGTACATGAGTTGTTTGCATGTTAGAGTCTTGTTTTTCATGCCATTCTAGCACTGAAATTCTGCCATCTCCCTCTCTTCTTCATCTTTTGATTTGTTTTGAGGTTTGGTTAGTCTTCAAGTTGTGCTTAAGTCATGGGATTGAGGCTTATGCTTAAATGGCTTTAATCCTCTTTTGAGGGTTCCTCCTAGTCAAAGGCATGGCGTTTCTCATGTCTTAAGCCATCTTTTGATTGGCTTCCCTCTCATTAGAGGACTTTCACATTGGACAAACTGGTTAATGAATGGCTCGGTAATGTAAAGTGTGTAAACAAGAATCGAATCAAGTAAAACATGACCAAGATAATCATGTTTTGTGTGCATTACATTGTGTTCAATCGGACGTTATATTGAACACAAGGAAGATTGGTTCATTTCATACTTGAAGTGATGAAAATGAGCCGCTCTCCTTTGTCTCCATTGCCTTTGATCTTTCATGATAAGGTTGTGGTCTTAGAGTCTTGTTTGTCGTGCATTTATTGAATTTGTGCAAATTGGATCTTTGGCCATCATGCATTGTGAATTGCTTAATTGATGGTTTTGGATCCGATAGTGCCTCTTCCTTGATGTTTTGAAATGATGAGTGGCACAGTACATATATGCCCTAGGGAGACCCTCAATTTCCTCTGTTTTCTGCTCTGTTGCAGTTTGGTGTCACAGCACACCAGTGGCCGGCAGTGCCACACTGATGGTCGGCACCCTTTTATTGTTGGCCGGTAGAGGCCCATCATTGGCCGTTAGGTGGCCGGCAGGCCACTGGTGCACTCTCCAGCATTGTTTTGGTAAGGTTCAGCAGCAAGTCCTTGAAGACACCCTGCAAACAAAGCCTCTAAAGAGCAATTGGAGAGCTTTTCGGGACGGAAACCGAGGCATGCATGTTCAACTTCTTAAAGCAGAACTGAGGCAGTACAAGTTTAGGGCTTTACTTGTTAGTTAGCTTGGTTTTGTAATTTAATTAATTTGTTAATTAGTTAAAGTGTTGTAATAATTAAGTAACTTAGTTTAGCTGTTTCTTTATTGGTTTGTAATAATTAGTCTAATTAGATTAATTAGATTAGTTAGATTAGCTTAGCTTAGATTGGCTTAGCTTATTCATTCAGACCCTCATTCGAGAGGGCGCAATGTTGTAATAAGGGTGCGTGTGTGTGTGTGTGCATGTCTTCCAACCCCACGTCTTTCTCCCTTTTACTTAACCCCTTACGATGGTTAGTTTACGGCATATTTCAATTAGCATACTTTATGCTTTGCATGTGTGCATCATTCATTTGTCTTGCATGCACCGGGCTCGGCGCATCATTCAAACTGCATTGTATTTCAATACTTCTTTGAATACGTGTATCAATTGTTGCATTCATATGCCATCTTAGATAGCCAAGCCTATTTAGTTGTATTATTGCATGTGTTGCATTAGGCATTCTGTATAGTTAAGATCATGCATATTTCTAACTAGCTTTTTGTTTTGGCTCAGAGTACACTATGAGTATTTACGCTTTAGCATACTTGCATAAGTGTGAGTGTTGCCATGATAGCATGCTTGCCATGAGGCTATTTGCTTAAGTGATTAACTACTTGAATGCCTGTGGGTGAAGGCTTGATTGCCTGAATTGGGACAACTCGATGATTGTGAGTTTTAAGCCCACTTTGCGAAGTGGCAAAATCTTGTTTTTAAGCCCACTTGAGGGTAGCAAATCCGCGCTTTAGCCTACTTGCGAGTAGCACTTTCAAACCATTTTTGAAAACAAACATGAGTTGTTTTGTTCCAATTCTCATGATTAAGTCTATACTTGTATGCTGTGCGCATCACATAGTAAGTTAGATAATAACCGGAATAAGAACACATGTGTCTATAAAAACAACATATCATGATAGTAGAGGCCGATTCTTTGATCGGGCGAGCGGGGGTGCTCATTGCATGACCTTCCCCTCTCATACCCAAGTTCCGAGCTGAGGCAACTTCGGTGATGACAGACACGTGGCCTTTGGCACGAGCCAGGGTTTCCTAAATTTTCCAAAAATAAAATATTTAGGTGGCAACTCTGCAATCTGGTAAAGCAGTCCATGTTTGGTGCTTTTTTTATTCAAAATCGATTTTCCAAAACGATTTGCCGGATTTGGACTCTTTGGTGTTTATCAGTCTCACATTGCACTTTGTGAGATTAGATTCAGAATCGTGACAGGAGTCTGAACTGTAGTAAGACCAAATTTGCGCCCTCTCCGAAAGGGGGGCGCGTGAAGAAAGTCGGGTCTACACCACTCGAGCGAAGAAAAGACCACTCGAATGAAGGTCACCCTACTCTCAGAAGTTTTACAAACCAACAAAAATAATGGGAGATCTTAAAGACCACGCGAGTGACGAAAACACCGCTCGAGCGAACAAGGAATGAAATGGATAGCAACTCTTTTGAAAAACTAACTCCCAACTTATTTCAATGCAACCAATAACTCCTAATAACCAAACTCAACTAAAAACAAGATGTGAAAGATATAAACAACGATTGAAGATATGGAATTCCAGATCTAAGAACATGAAAAGGATTAGATCTAAACCGGAACCATTATAATTCGCATCCTGTACAATAACATGTGTCACCGCTTCTTATTTTCAATATTTACTATATGAATGTCAATACTTTCCTCTTTAAACAAAATATTTCTAGATTGTAAACTCCCACTACTTTCAACATTCTCAATAAATCTGGTATTATTCGTCTCAATAATGGTATTACTAGATAGGCAATAAAACTTAAAGCCCCCTAACTTCCCTAGTATCCAATAAAGTAGGAAGTATAGTTCTTTAGCCCAATTTTCTTTCATTTCGCTTATAAGGCCTAACTTTGGCTGGACAACCCTAGACATGAAAATGCCTAATATTAGGTCTCTCCAGCCTACAATCCATATGAAGTTTTAGCTACTGCCTTACTAGGTACTCGGTTAAAAATGTAAAATGTACTCTATGAGGCCTCTTCCCAAAAGAGACTCTATCAAAGAAGAATGATTTATCATACATCTAACCATATCGTTTAGGATCTAATTTTGTCTCTCAGCTACACCATGTTGACACAAGGTCACTGATCTGGTGTACGGAAGAACGATGCTACATTCTTATAAGTATCTCGCAAATGCCTTTGATGTTATTCACCTGATTCGTCATATCTACCATGGTATTCACCACCATGATCAGATATAATGTCTTTAATTTTCTTATCAAATTGATTTTCAACCTTAACTTTAAATGCCTTGAATACATCCAGTACTTGTGATTTTTTGTGTATTAAGTATAGATACCCATAATGAAAACGGTCATCTATGAAAGTGATAATATACCATTGACCATTCCAAGAAACCATAGGGAGTGGATTACAAATATTGATATAAATCACTTTTAAGACGTTTGAACTCCTGTTGGCACCTAACTTCCTTATATTTGTTTGCTTCCTCTTTATACGTAAAGTACAAATTTTAAAATCTATAAAATCAAGATGACCAAAAACTCCACTTGACACAAGCCTTTTAGATCCCTATTAAGAGACTTGACCCAGATGCTTGTGACACAAAATAGAAGAGCTCTCACTAATTAATTTATGCTTTGTGCCATAATTTATTACATGCAAATTTTCATTTGACTTTAAGTAAGAGGCATCTAAGTCTAACTTATGTAGATTATCAATCAAAGAATTAGTACCAATAAAATTTAAATTTTGAAAGAGACTAAATCTTCCTTTTTCCAATTGAACAAGTATAACTAGATTTTCTCAAACAGGAAAACGAAATCAAATTCCATCTAAATGACCGCACATAAACAGTCTTATCTAAATCCAAACAAAAATCAAATTCTAATATAATCTATAGAGTTTAATTGCCTCAATACATACTTCATTTCCATCTCTCCTGTAAATGAACCTTTCGACATTCATTGGGTAGACGACTCCTTACGCAACTTTGCATAGTAACAGTAATGTTAATAGCAGTTCTCATATCTATTCACCAAGTGTGGATTGGTACTTCAGTTAAATTAAATGCAGAACAAACAAAAATAAACATTTTTACCTTTTTTTTTTTTTTTTGCGAGCTACTGGTACTTGGGACAATCATTCTTCACGTGACCAGCATCTTTCTTGCAAAAGAAACAAAAAATAACCTTATTTTGTTTTTTTTTTTATTGCACTTTTGCTTGCGAAGTCCCAACGTCTGCAGTTCCCTTACTTTATTATCTATTTTTCATTTTCTTAGTACTTGAATTGCCATGTGAAAAATTATCAAGCGAGTACTGTTTGTCTTTTCTTGTTTTTGCATTACTTTCTCTTACACAAACCAAGCAATCAGTGGCGGAGTCACATGGAGGCTAGGGAGGTCATGTGCCCCCCTTGGGTTTTGAATTTACATTTTTTTTTACACACACACACATATTATTTTGAACTAAAATAATATTTAGAATAAAATGTTAATGGTATTTCTAAATTTATGAGAATAATAGTGATTGTTTTATTGAAAATGAAGGGATAACAAATTATATTTTTATGTATGAAAATTTTGTGAAAAAACCTCAATATAAAGGTAATATCCATCATTATTGGTATATAAATCTAATTCTCATTATATATATAAAAGTTACTAGAGTTTTAGTTTTATATGGAGTTCACTCTTCATATGTTGCTTTACTATTGATTAGTGATATCATATGTCAATGATAAAGTGATATCACTATTATATGAAATTTTTATTCAAATTTTGTAAAAATTTAATTTATCTTACCGTTATATAATTTCTTTTAAGACTTAAATATATAATTTTTTTACATTGTCCATGATATACTAGTTATACGTAATATTTTCTTTTCAATTTTACTCGAAGTTAATTGTAAAATTTTATTTAAAATGCTTTTGTAATAATTTATTTAAGTTTATGTACTTAATATTAATTCAAAAATTATTATTATCTTCTTATTGTTGGTTATGGAAAAAAGAAATTGTAGTTGTAATTAATAAGTGTCCCTACGGATTTAATTTTCTGGCTCTGCTACTGTTAAGAGTACACTTTTCTCTTTAAATTTTATGATTAATTTTAAAGGGACCAAATTATGCCATAAGTGAAATCAGAATGAGACGCACATGAATTTCATCAGAAAATTCTAACTTTAGTGCTCTCTTTCTGATAACACGATTACACATTTCCATAGTATACTCCCTTATATTTCCTTTGTCATTATACCGCATGGTGACAAGTTTGTTAAAAAAGCGTACTTGCCTCCACATTTTTTGATGCAGCAAATCAGTTTGTAATTTGGCTTAGAAATTTCTTGACATTTCCTTCCTCAGACATTGCATCTCAAATTGTGTTAGAGATAGAAAACTTTATTATTATAAGACTTACATGATTCAAGAATTCCTACTTTTCATATGTGACTTTTTATCGGCTGCACTTTTATCAGTGAGTGCGAAAAGCTGAACACGAAATGCGTAATTCAAATACATACACTCAAAAACAAGGCAACATGTTCTTTTCAATTTTGTAAATTACAACTATTAAGAATTGGAATACTATTAAACTCATAGATATAGAAGATGCATTTTACTTTATGTAAGAAAAAAATAAATCTTACAATTAATAACTATCTCAGCCACCTTAATGCATTGATAAAAATAAAACCATAATTATTATTATCGTGAAAAAAATTAGTCTAATCGAAGGGACGATTAATAAGACTATAGGACATTAACTTTAATAATAAAATATTAAACCTTTTGCAATGAACCCTCATGAGAAACCTAATGCATCATTTTGGACAAGTATTATAACATGAAAGTGATCTTCTCCCAATAATATTAATTAATATGAATAATATAAAAATAAGTTTGGCCAAATAATAAGTTTTTCTTTCGGTCTATTATTGAATGAATAAATTAATCCCATAATTATATCACCCACATTAATTATCCTATATCGTCTATGACTTGGCCATAATAATAACCTTTCTTTAAGTCAATTAATACTCGCATAGATTTAGATTTAACCATATGCAATTCAAAACTTTTACCTGTAATTCAAAAATCTACATGACAAAGACCACTTAGACGGCATATCACTTCAATTTTCCTAAATTCTAGGTATGAATTGGTAAAAAACTTTATACCCAAAAAACAACTTTATTAAACCTAATAGTATAATCATGACCATGATACAGGCATCACAATAATAACAAGAACATGTATTCGTGTAATAAACCTGATTATAATAAAATCATGGCCAAAAAAGTGTTCTATACATGACAGCAACAATACAACCCTATTCTCTCATTGTAATTACTACCAATAAAAATAAGAGAAAACAAACCAATTAAGCCTTTGCATTACCCTTGCCACGCCATGAATCAGGATGGTTTTAAAATAAACGCGGAAGCATAAAAAAAGTTTATATCTGCGATTCGTACCAAAAAATATCCAAATAGAAAAAGCTCATAGCATAAAAATATATTGCTGTGTGAGTGATTTTCTGATCACACTGCCCTCCTTAGTGATTCAGCTGTAGAACACAGGCAGAATAGATGGCACCCTGTTGTCCTGCACAGAAAGAAAAGGCTCCGGCGGTGGTTCTTCCACCCAGGGGCACTCCGACGATCAAGTCAGTATATCTCTCAAAGATAATCAAGTATTCAACTCACAAGCTTGAGCATAAAAAGCATACCTTAGACCCATGGGGGTGCCTCTCTTTTATAGCCAATACAATCCTAGTCCCAATAGGAGCCTGGCCCTAATGGACTTAGGATTACTGCTAATCTGGGACTCTCAGTGGGATTAGGATAGACTCTCTAAGAGTTTATCTTTACCCAAACTGTAGTCTTCTCCCAATCTAGGACTCTTCAGCCAGGTTGAGTTCCCTCTTCATTCTAGGACTCTTGTCCCTTATCCGCTTATCTCGGATTCCGATATCTTCGGAGGTAACCTCGGTCTATCTGAGATGACCTCGGCATAACAACCAGGACACGTGGCACCTCGGCTGACACGTCGGCGTCACCTTGCTACGTGTTGGTACTCAGAAAATACATCCCCACAACTGCCCCCTAGGTTCTATTACCTCGGCATTCTGAGGTGATGGAACCTATATTGTTCCTCTTTCCAGTACTTCGGCACAAGAATTCTTCAACCAAGGTCGTTCATCTCAGGCCGACATGTCTTCTTTCAAGAACAAGAATTCAAATGAGCTCTCCTACGCGCATGAGCTGTCATGCATCACTTCTCAACCGTACTGCTTACGCGTTATATCTTCATTGGCCCGTGTCTGCGACGCGCCTGAAAACTGTTTTCCCTGCGTGCGCCGTCTGACGTGTGCGTTGCTCCAGGCGTAATAAATGCCCTGTTTTGCCGCCGTTTCAAGTTTTTGATAAAACTTTTCTTTATTTCTTCCTTTTTTTACTTTTGCACTCGATTTACTTACTCTTTCTCTCTCTAAACTTTCTCAAATCCGCCATTGCTCTAGCTCCAAGCTCTGTAACCGTCTTCATTCTTCCATTCCAGCGAAGCTTTCACCGTTCCGTCGTGCCTACATCCGTCGTCTGACCTCGGCGATCTTCATACCGGCTCCAGCTATCTTGGTAAGCCTCTGTTCCTTTCATTCTTAATTCTTCTATGCTTGTTTGCTTTCTTGCTGCCATTACTGCTTTGTTCAAACCCTTGATTTACTGAACTACTCATCTGGATGCGTCTATTCCATAATTTCGCTTATGTTTTGAACACTTGCACTGTTTCACCACTTTTTTGCCACTGTTCTTGAGCCTGTATTTCTTGTATTCTTTATGCTTTTGAGAACCCTACCTCTGTTCTTGATTCTGAAACTTTGTTCTTTGTTTTGTGTTTTCTGTATTCCCTTCCAGATCTGTGCCCCCAATCTTTACTTTCATAGATTTAGGTTTGGGATTTGTCTGCAGAATCTACCAATTCTTAGGAAAAACTGAAACAATCGTAACCAGTGTTTACCTAGGTTTTTGCCAAGGTCCCAAAAAACCCTTAAAAGAACATCTTCTTTCTGAAGTAGAATACCTTTACGCCGATATCATGGGGATGTGGAGACATAAGGCAGATACCCCAACCAAACTTCAATACTTTAGGGAAGAGTTCGCCATTCCTGCCGACGTCCAATTGAGGCTGTCTGGGGATGACGACTCTATCATGCCCACAGATGATACAATGCCCTTCCTCATTGTTGCTTTTACTGAATGTGGACTCAGGTTTCCACTCGATCCCCTTCTTCGTGAAGTTCTCCACTACTACAGGTTGAACCCTATGCAACTTGCCATCAACTCCTATCGGGTGATTAATGGTATCGTAGCCTTAGCTAGGCAGGAGAACGTTAGGATCACCCTTGCCGACATCCAATATTGTTATACCATGTGTGCCCTTAACCAAAAGGAAAAAGGCTTCGTCTATTACCTCAAGCCGAGGTCTACTGAATTCAAAATCGTAGCCGACCTCCCAGACTCCAACAAGGGGGCTGGAGATGACTACTTCATTACCTCTGGAAATTGGGAGTTTGGCGCAGACGAGGACTCTCATCTGTACCCTCTTCCCCGATCAGTTAAGGAGGGCAAGGGTAAGAGCCCAGTGTCAATACTTAGTTGTTTCTTTCCAAGTGTTTCAATATTTTATCTGCTTCTAATGTCTGTTTTCTTCTTGCAGACGTTCGTAAGCCTCCGAAAAATTTTCGCCAATCTTACGTTCCCAGCAAGGATCTAAAAAAGCTCCTAGACTTGCCAGTTCATAAAAGAAAAGCCCCTCTTCTTCTCAACTGTATCCCTACATACAAATCAGTTTTGCCCGACGTCCCCAGAAGAAAGAAGAAAAGCCTGTCTCCACCTTCTGCCACAACTCTAACCGCTTCTACATCCCGAACAGATCAAGGATCAACATCGGATCCAGCCGATCAACCATCAACTTCAGCCCCATACTTGATCCCCATACCTGACCGAAAACGTCGGCGAAGACTTGTCAAAACTGCCGAGATGGGTCACCCAAAGCCTGTTGTCGCAGATCTCCTAGCCGACCTCCCTACCGATGTTGATGTTGCCCCGACTCAATCCATGCCCCCACTAAAGCCAAAAAAAACAAAAAAGGCTTAGCCAAAGGCCAAAGTAACTGAGGATACTTTGCCTATTTCTAAGCTGGCTGAGAGTGAGAAGTCTCAACCCTCTGCTGGGAAGAGGCGTTCTGAAGCCCAGCCATCAGAGTCCCAGAAATCCAAAAAGCCGAGGTCTTCCTCTGCAACGACTTCGAAATCCAAAGTACCAAATGTCCCCTGGACGCCTGAGATTACCCTGGAGAATAAGCCTGTTTTGGCTAGTGACAGCGCCGATGACATAAATGTCGGCGTTGCACTCAGTACAGCTCTTCTTCTCCCAGGCGATCTGGAAAAGAACGCCGAAATGAGTGAGTACGAAAATTATGCTTTCATGCTTCAACGCTGTGTTCAAGTAAGTGTCTTCACTTGGTAGCCTGTCTTTTCCTCATCTTTTCATACTTGTAAAATTTTGTAGTAACTTTTTGCTTTGTGTTCTTTCAGGCTGTTCAGCATGCCCATTTCTTCTCCATGCAATCTTTCGAGAACAGGGAGAAGTTAACTGACTTGAAGAAGGTATTCTGCCCTCCAAAAGATCAACAAGAGTCTTCAAGCAAAAATGAAGAAGTTGGAGGATCAGGCTGAGGCTGCCACTAAGGCCCAATAGATGGCAGAAGAAAAGCTGAATCTGCTGAGGCTATCAGGAAGGTCGCCGAAGCCGAGAAAAAAGAGGCCGAGGGTAAAAAGGCCCAGGCCGAAAGGAGCTTCAGGAGGCCTTGGCTACGAAAGAAGCCGAAATCAAAGAAACTGATGAAAAGGCTTATGCCCAAGGTGTAGTCGACGTTACTGAAGATTACAAGCTCCAAGTCAGGCAGGCATGCAACAGGGGCTTCTTTCTTTGGTTGTGTCCTGATAAAGAAACTTAACCTCCCTGCCGATTCACCTTTCCGCAATGCCGATGCTATTCCTTTCCATTTCCTCCACCTCCACCTCCAACTCAAGCCGAAGACGAATCGGAGTCTGAATCCGAGGATGAGGATAAGGATGATGATGAGGCTCTAGTAAGGAAGCCTAAGGATGCCACTGAGACCAAGTCCCCTCCTCAGGATAATCAAGTCCTAGACTTGACTCATGAGGAGGAAGATGAGGAGGTTCACAAGGAGGCCACTCCTGAACAAGCATCATTTGACGTTCCTCCAATCGATAAAAGTCTTGACCAAACCATTGCCGAAATCGATGCCAAGATTGTGGCAGAAAAGGCTGTCGAAGTAGCTCCCCAGGAATCTGCCGAGGTAGTTCTCCAAGAATCTGCTGAGGTCCAGACTCAAATTGCGCCTGAAGTTGAAGAATCACAGCCTTGATGTCTTTTGTACTTTTTTGTTTCTTCTGTACTCCTTGTTTTAAAACAATGCAAGCTTTTTGTATGGTCAATGTGCCTTTGTTTCCTGTTGAATCCTCAACACAACTTTGTTTTAAATGCTTGTACCTCTGTCTTCTCTTGAATGCTTCCGTATCATTCTATACTTAGAATATTTTGCATGTTTTACATACTCATCCTTCTTTGTATAATCTTCTCGGGGTTACATACCTCGGGTATAATAACTGCAAGCTTTACTTCGGCAAGATACTGACCTGCAAACTTTTCATAAATTTCTACAAGTGTAAAAACATTACTATTCAGTGTTAACTTTGCAAACTTTTCTCAAGTTTTAACAAGTGTTTAAACAGTGATCTTGGTCTTAACCTACTTGCAAATTGCTGCAAATTTCAACAAGTGTTAACATTACTGTAAACTTACCTCAAGTTATAACAAGTGCTAAACAATGATCTACTTGTAAATTGCTACAAATTTCAACAAGTGTTTAAACAATATACTTAGCTTTTACTTCAACTTGTAAATTGCTACAAATGTTTAAGCAATAACCTCGGCTTCACTTCGACTTGTAAATTGCTACAAATTTCAACAAGTGAAGGGAAACAGTAATCTCGGCTTAACTTCCAACTTGTAAATTGCTACAATTTCAACAAGTGAAGATAAGGAATCATCTCAGCTTATCTTCAACTTGTAAATTGCTACAAATTTTAACAAGTGAGGATAAGGAACCATCTCAGCTTAACTTCAACTTGTAAATTGCTACAAATTTCAACAAGTGAAGCTAAGGAACCATCTCAGCTTATCTTCAACTTGTAAATTGCTACAAATTTCAACAAGTGAAGATAAGGAACCATCTCAGCTTAACTTCAACTTGTAAATTGCTACAAATTTCAACAAGTGAAGATAAGGAACCATCTTAGCTTAACTTCAACTTGTAAATTGCTACAAATTTCAACAAGTGTTAAGTGTCTTTGTCTTCTCTCTGCCCCCAAGTGAACCTGAGTTCCACTTGGGTTCTCATTATTCATGTCTCTCAGAAACAACATTATATGTCTTTACAATCATATGTGTTTGAAGAATTCTGAAAGATTTTATTGATGACATCGGCAAAAAATAATGCATATCTAATGATAGAAAAATTTCAAATTACAAGTGTTCCAAGGTCTGGGTAATGCTTTGCCCTATTATCTTCAAGCCGATAAGCTCCATTGCCTAATACCGAAGTAATTCTGTAGGGTCCTTCCCAGTTTGGGCCAAGCTTGCCCTCTCTGGGATCTTTCTTGTTGCCGACGAATTTTCTCAAGACTAAGTCGCCGACTTGAAAATCTCTTGGATTGACCTTCTTGTTATAAGCTCTGGCAAGCTGTTGCTGGTATACTGCGAGCTGAATTGCAGCTTTCTCTCTTCGTTCTTCTAAAAGATCCAGATCTCGGGCTAAGAGTATATCATTAGTCCCATTCTCAACTCCCTGGGTTCGGATCCCTGGGATGCCGACTTCCAGTGGAATGACTGCTTCTGTGCCATAGGCCATGGCAAAGGGGGATTCCCCTGTTGATCTTCTCGGCGTAGTCCGATATGCCCAAAGTACGTTGGGCAATTCGTCTACCACTTTCCTTTTGCTGCCTGCAGCCTCTTCTTATTCCATCCAAAATTACTTTTGTTGATGCTTCTGCTTGTCCATTACTTTGAGGAAAACTTGGTGTTGAAAAGTAATTCTTGATCTTGAATTTGGCACAAAAGTTCTTGATGAGCTTGCTGTCAAACTGCGTTCCGTTGTCGGCGACTATGGCTCTTGGAATGCCAAATCTGGTGATGATGTTTTCCATATGAAGTTCTTGACGTCCACATCTCGGATTTTGGCGAGAGGTTCTGCCTCTATCCACTTCGTGAAGTAATCGTTCGCTACCAGCAAGTATTTTCTCTCTGCCCAGTTGCCTGGGGAAGTTGCCCAACAAGATCCATGCCCCACTGGGCAAACGGCCAAGGGCTGGATACTGGTTCAGGTCAGCAGCTGGCTGATGTATTAAAGGTGCAAACCTTTGGCATTGTTCACACTTCTTCACGTAGGCTTCAGCATCCTTTTGCATGTAGGGCCACCAATACCCCTGGGTAATGGCCCTGTGAGCTAGTGATCTGCCCCCAGCGTGGCTTCCACAAACTCCTTCATGAATTTCATACAAAAAATCTTCAACCTGCAAAGGGTGTACGCACCTTAAAGGGGTTCAGTGAAGGACCTCTTCTGTAGAGATGTCCGTCCGCAGTCAGACTGAATCTTGCCGATTCAATCTGACTTTGTGTGCCTCCTTGCAGTCTTCTGGCAGCTTCCTTCTTTCAGGAATGCAACAATTGAATCCATCCAGCTTGGCCCATATCCACACACATTGCTTCTCGCTCTGTGTTCTGTGTTTCTATGTTCGGGCCCGACATAGTCAATCATAATTGTCCTTGTTTTTCCAGTCTGCATTGAACTTGCCAGGTTGGCCAACGCATCGGCGTGGCTGTTATCATCTCGGCTTACTTGGAGTAGTCGGCAGTTCTGAATAAGGCTGCCAATCTGATGACCTCTTTTGCATATGCCGACATCCTCTCGTCTCTGGCTGCAAATTCTCCTGTTGACTGGTTAACAATAAGCTGTGAATCACAAAAAACTATTACCTCATCTGCTTCTGCTGCTGCCGCCAGCTTTAGCCCTGTTTAAGGCTTCGTATTCCGCTTCATTGTTTGAGGCCCTGAACCCCAAACGAATGGACTGTTCTATTATTTCTCCATCTGGAGATATCAGTAGTACTCCTGCTCTTGCTCCTTGCCGGTTTGAACTTCCATCGACAAACAGTCTGAAGGAGTCGCCGATGTAGATACTACAGGGTTTGAGTTTTTCCTTCCTTTGCTCTTTTCCCTTTGGCTGGGATTCTCCTGTTGCTGGGACAAGCGTTCATCTTGGCTCAATGGAGCCCGATGTTCGATGGATCAGGCGTGAATTCTGCCACGAAGTCGGCCAGACTTGGCTCTTAATTGCTGTTCTGGGCTGAACTCCAGGTCATACTGGCCCAAGGCTACTGCCCATCTTGCTATTCTTCCTGTTAAGTCTCCTTGTGGCAATAAGGACTTCAGTGGGTGCTCTGTTAGCACCACAATCTTGTGCGCCTGAAAGTAATGTTTAACTTCTTTGAGGCCATTACTAAGGCCAGCATTAATTTCTCTAGTGATAGATACCTTGTTTCTGCATTGGCCAAGGTTTTACTTACATAATAAACAGCCTTCTGTTCTTCCTTTTCTTCTCGGATTAGCACTGCGCTTACTGCGTGTTCTGACACAGCTAAGTACAAAAACAGCTCTTTCCCAGGTTCAGGTGTTGAGAGGACTGGGCCGTGGTCAGGATATTTCTTTAGGTCGGCCAAAGCGGCCTCACATTCCTCGTCCATAGGAAGTCCGCGGTCTTTTTCACCAGGTTGAAGAAAGGCTTACATTTGTCTGAGCTTCGGCTTATGAACCTGTTTAGGGCTGTGGCCCTTCCAGTAAGCATTTGTACCTGTTTTGCCGATGTTGGGCTCTGTAGATCTACGATGGCCTTGATCTGATCTGGGCTGGCCTCTATGCCCCTTCTTGTTACCAGGTACCCCAGAGAAACTTACCAGATCCAACTCCAAACGCGCACTTTGATGCGTTGAGTCGGAGCCGATATGTTTTTGAGAATTTCAAATACCTCTTTTAGGTCGGCAAGATGACCCTTAGGCTCCTTGGCCTTCACGACCATGTCATCGATGTAGACTTCTACTGTTTGGCCAATCAAGTGTCTGAACATCTTGGTTACCAGCCTTTGGTAAGTTGCTCCTGCGTTTTTCAGCCCAAAGGGCATTACTCTGTAACAGTACAGGCCTTTTGGGGTGATGAACGCTATTTTCTCCTTATCTGGGGGGTACATGGCTATCTGGTGGTACCCCCTATAAGCGTCCAGGAAGCTCATCCTTCCATGTCCAGATGTGGTGTCTACCAATTGGTTAATCTTAGGCAACGAAAAGCTGTCTTTAGGACAGGCTTTGTTCAGGCTTGTAAAATCTACGCAGACCCTCCATTTACCGTTTTTCTTCTTTACCACCATAGTGTTCGATAGCCACGTCGGATAATTGACTTCTCTAATGGCCTTAGCTTCCAGTAGTCTGTCTACTTCTTCCTCCACTGCTTCGACATGCATCAACGTCGGTCTTCTAGCTCGTTGTATTACAGGTTTGGCCGACCTGTCGACGTTCAGTCTGTGGCATGTGACCTCGGGGTCAATGCCAGGCATTTCATAGGGTGTCCAGGCGAACACCTCTATGTTTTTCCTAAAAAAAGCTTCCAGTTCTCTTTCTTCTTCTTCGGCTAAGCCTGAGCCGAGAAGAAAAAAGCGCTCTTCATCGCCCTCCTGGATGAGGATTTTCTTCAGTGTTTCCTCACTCTTCTCGGCCGGCTCCTTGCCGACATCATCTAGGACCTCCATGTCCTCATCTTCAATCTCTGCCTTCCCTGGTTCTTGTATGTTGCAGGTTGTTTTCATTGCTGCCATGGAGTAATTTTTTGCCTGCAGTTGATCTCCTCTGACTTTTTCAATCCCATGTTCTGTTGGGAACCGCAATAGTTGATGCAATGTTGAGGGAACTGCCCCCATTGCATGCAACCATGGCCTTCCCAAGATGATGTTGTATGGGGAAGGGGTGTCAATCACGATGAATTCTGTCTTGATTTTCTTTGTGCCGGCTTGTACTTCCAAGCTTGTTGCGACTAGTGGCCACGTCGGCGTTCCATTGAAGCCGACCATCGGGCTGTTGGATCCTTCCATGTCATCTGGGTGAAGGCCTAGCTCCTTGTAACATCTAACATACATGATGTCACAAGAGGTGCCTTGGTCTATCAGGATGCGCTTTACTTGGCACTCCCCAACCTGGAGGGATATTACCAAGGCATCATTATGCGGGTGTTGGACCATCTCTAGGTCGGTTCAGTAAAAGCTATTATCGGTCCTTGGCACTCCTCTGGCCGATGTCTCTTTTCCCCGACTTGGTAGACATGCTGTAAATGCCTTACCCTCTGGGTCTCTCCTCTGACTTCGTTCTCGTTGACCCTTGAGTGGATCACATTAACCACCCGTGGTTCCCCTGCCCGTGGTTGCTGTGCTGGGGGAGGTGGGGCTGCTGGTGCTTGAAGCAACCTTGCCTGTTCCTCTCTTGTTCTGGCCTCATCGACAAGGTCCCTCAGATGGCCTTGTCTCACTAAGTCCTCCAAGTGTGCTCTTAGAGCTCTGCAACCCTTAGTTGGATGCCCCTCTTCATTGTGGTAGGCACAACGCCTACCAACGTTCCTTCCCATGTATTCTCCTGGGGCCTTTGCCGGTGCCCTGAAATAGGGCTGATTTCGAATTTGATCTAGGACTTTGTGGATGGGAATTCGGAATACAGTCGTTACTGCTTGCTTACCCCTTAATTCTGTCTTCGATTTGTTAAATCCGTTATTACCTCGGCCTCGCTTCGGCGAGCCGTTTCATTTTTCCTGTTTTACCTCCTTATTCCCTGATGTATCCTCCTCGGCTCTGGCATATTTCTCGATTCTTGCCATTAATGCGTTCACCCTTAATGGCTGCAGCTTGTTTGTCACGAACCTGGCCACGAACATCTCGGCCAGGCCTTCCCAAGTCTTCACGCTTCCCTTTGGCAGCTTGTGGAACCAATCTGATGCAATCCCCCAAAGGACGAGGGGAACACTTTGCAGAGCAATGACTCGTTTCCACTGTATAATGCCATTGAATTCAAGAATAAACCAACGTGGAAGTTAGGGTCTGACTTACCATCGTATATTTGAAACCTCGGCATGCTGAATCTTTTTGGTGCCTCAAATTTGTCCAGTTCTACCGAGAACGGTGTCTTCGGCTTGTCGGGTGAATTAACCTCGGCTTCAGCATTCTGTTCCTTCCTCTTGAGGTAGTTTCTCAAGCCCTCTTTACTCCTCCCTAGAGCTCGGCTATCTTTTGACTTCAGTCTTTTCGGCACACTGCTTTCGGCCTCGTGGTGGGCCCGTTTTGATCTTTCTCCATGGGTTGTGTCAAAGCAGAGCGCCTGCCTTTGGACATGCCGATGTTCTTTGGGCTCTGGGTCCTACGTGTGGTACGTCCTTTGGGACTTCTCTTGTCTCGGCTCCTTTCAGCTGACTTCCCTGGATGGCGGGTGAGAGTGCCTTCCGCTCCTGGCGTGTTGAGGTGCTTCGGGAATTATTTTCCTTCCTCCCTTCTGGGTATTAATTGCTGGAATTGGCGTCTCCTACAGTAGGTACGGTGGCTGCATGACATTGTTTTGCATCATGAAGTTGACGACCGACTGTAGGTCTGCCAACTTGTCTGTCAATTCTTTTACTTCCTCATCCCTCCGTAGGCACCTATCCCTCCATACCTGGAGGTTATCTTCGTTGTAGTATCTGTCTTGGTCTGTCTTCTTTGAAGTGTCGCCCTCCTGGCCGACGTATTTTCCTCCGTGCCCCTGGTCACGGGCTTCTTCGTTGTGGTTGTCTCCTTCAATGTGAAGGTCGATAGGCCTGCCACTCCCAGCGGGAGCGTCGTCCCCAACCTTTTCTTTTTGTACGTTACTGGCCATCTATTCGTCTTTCTTTCCCACAGACGGCGCCAAATTGTGTGAGTGATTTTTTGATCACACTGCCCTCCTTAGTGATTCAGCTGTAGAACACAGGCAGAATAGATGGCACCCTGCTGTCCTGCACAGAAAGAAAAGGCTCCGGCGGTGGTTCTTCCACCCGAGGGCACTCCGACGATCAAGTCAGTATATCTCTCAAAGATAATCAAGTATTCAACTCACAAGCTTGAGCATAAAAAGCATACCTTAGACCCATGGGGGTGCCTCTCTTTTATAGTCAATACAATCCTAGTCCCAATAGGAGCCTGGCCCTAATGGACTTAGGATTACTGCTAATCTGGGACTCCCAGTGGGATTACGATAGACTCTCTAAGAGTTTATCTTTACCCAAACTGTAGTCTTCTCCCAATCTAGGACTCTTCAGCCAGGTTGAGTTCCCTCTTCATTCTAGGACTCTTGTCCCTTATCCGCTTATCTCGGATTCCGATATCTTCGGAGGTAACCTCGGCCTATCCGAGATGACCTCGGCATATATAACTAGGACACGTGGCACCTCGGCTGACACGTCGGCGTCACCTTGCTATGTGTTGGTACTCAGAAAATACATCCCCACAATTGCCATCATGATTTTATTAATAAATAATAATAAAATGAAAGAACAATACATGAAGTTATAATTTGCATTCATTCAATATCACGTAAAACATGTTCTTGCCATGGACACTATTGTCTCGACATCAAAATAGCAGAAGCAAATACATTGTGAATAACGTTGAACATTATAATAAAAAATTCATGTTGTCATTCTGATCACACAAAAACGATTTTATTGAGTCAAAGAAAATAAAAATAAATCTTATATTTTCTTCAATGATCCGAAAACAAGTTATGATATCACTTGTGGGATTTCAATCAAAACTCTAAGGTCATGTTTGATTCACAAGACTAATAGTGAAGTATTAATAATAATCCTATTAAATTAGTGTGGTATTCACTATCCAATTGGATTAATATCCATGGATTAATAATCCCACCCTACCCCATTACTAATAATCCTACAAATTTGTTGGATTAATTATCCATTGGATTAATTATCCTAAACCAAAATGTTAAAACAACATAGGATAATTGGGCCCACGGATTAATAATCCCAATCCCATACTCTAATCCACCCAATCAAACATGTCCTAAGATCTCAAGTCAAATCAATAGAAAATTTTTTTTTCGTAAATATAATTTGAGAAGGAATTTGAAAAATAAACAGAAAAAGGTGTTGTGAAGTGTAGGTGAAATATAGTTATATTTAATTTATATTTTACCTACCTTTTCATTTTCTCTTTCTAAATTCTCCTCCCAATCTTTGAACCAAACATGAATAAGGTATATGTTGGGGGTAAATTGACAAATTTATTTCTTCCCCCCTTTATATTTTTGGGCAAATTATGATAGTAGTCTCTATACTTTGGTCTTTGTCTCATTTTAGCTCACTGTAATTTTAATTGGCTTGATTTTGACCATAAATTTATAACTTTGTTATAATTAGATCCGATTGATTACATTTTTTTTATGAAATATACGCATATAAGTGACATGTGTTATAATTTTGAGAGCAAAATTATAATCTTATTTAACTTAGTGTGTTAATATCAACCAATTCAGTGATTATTCTCTGTGACATTTTGTTCCAGGTGACTGCTTGAGCGGTGAAAGTATTGCTCAAGCAAAGATGTAGGGCTCACAGTATCTCGTTTTGCAAACAAAAGTATTGAGAGGTGTTTGTTCACCGCTCGAGCGAAGAAAGACTGCTCGAGCGGTTTGCGCAAATTCAACAGATTTAAAAGGGCATTCTAAATCATTCTTTTCCATTTTTCTTTTCTCTCTTCCTCTTTTCTTGTCTCAAGCCCGAAAACCCTAGGTTTCTCACTCTAAATACCCCCTCATTCCTCTAAGATCTAGTTTAAATCTCTTGTAAGGAGATAAGTATAAGTGGAGATCTTTATTCCTACCCATTGGATTTCGTCTTTGAGAAGGATTCTCTTAGAAGTCTAGCCTTCTTGCTCTTTATTTGAGGTAGGGTTACTTTTAACTTAGTATCTTTTTGTTTAAAGATGATTATATGGTGTTGTTGTGACTTTATGACTTAATTTGATGATTGAGTTTGTCACGACCCAAACCCACCCCTAAAAGTTTGGCATCGTAACCGGCCAGTAATCCTGGATTACCACAGGCCTTCCTGTACAAAACATACATAAACGGGGCTCGCGGAAGCGAAAACAAAAACTACAATAGTCCAAAGAGCTGTGCATTTATATGAACATACATTTACATGCCAAAACATTAATTACCCACATTCATTACATAACATGATCTAGTACAACACGTATCATTCAGTTACAACTGTACAACAAAAACAAAACAAGAGCTCACAAAGCGGCCTTCCAGGCCTCGCCCCAGTTCAGAGGCACACAAACTCATGGTAGGCTTTCAAAACGGCGGCTCGACTCGAGACTCCGCCTAGGCTTGACTTCCAGAATGCTCACCTATAATACATAAATACAAACAATGAGCTAGAGCTCAGCAAGTAACATTTAAGTAAAGGGGTTAGTGAACGAATCCGACATTTCATAAATCCATAATAAACAGTCAACATATAAGAACATAACCTTTCCAAAACCTTTCCAACGACTAGAGTAACCGGTCCGTACACCGATTAACACATACCGAGATCTCGTAAACTGGTCATGGGTTTGTCCTTCCATGCCGTCCCCCATGACTAAAGCGCATGGGCCTGCATGTTCTCGCCCCCACGACTGAACTATCTAAGGATGCCATACTAGATTTGCAAATAGGACATTCGTTTCACAGAAAACATTAACATTTCGAAAACCATATCATAACATATCACTTTTGAACATACTTTCATAAGAACATATCATTTACAGAAATGTTACTTACAGTGGGTTTCCAAAACCGGTAGCACGGTCTTCAATCTTGACCTGCAAACATCAACAGTATCACACATTCTTAACATTCATCATCATCAAATCATATAATTCATGTCATTCCATTCCTTCATTACATTCTTTCATGTTCATTTCGTCTCATAATCTCATTATCTTAACTTAATTAAGGCTTAAACATGCTAGAAATGCGATGAGGATGCCAAATCATGCCTTGAAACATTTTTCGAAATTTCTGAAAAACAGGTCCCCGCTCGAGCGTCCAAACCCCCGCTCGAGCGGACTGAAAACTGAGCCAAAAATGCTGGATGTGCGAAATCCCCGTTCGAGCGGCCAAACCCCCGCTCGAGCGGACTATGAAAATTCTGGGTTCTTCTTCCAAGCTTCAATCTCTCTCTTTGGTCAAAACCTCTTCCAATTAATGAAACCCAAGCCCCAAAACTCTTGATGAACAACTTGAACTAAACATTATAATTTCAATTCAAAACCCACATGGATCATAAACAAGATCAAACCCATGAACTAAGATGGAAAATCATGAACATGTACATATAAGCTTCATATCTCAACATCCATGGAGGTCTCCCTTAAACATGCTCAATAATCATAATTTCATGATTCTATACATCCATTTCATACTATTATGCCATAATCTTGAGTTTTACATGTTAGATGCCAAGGATCAACACTAATTTCATGAAAAGCTTACCTTAATTGCTTAGATGGAGGAGTTGAGCTTAAGTTCCCCTTTCTTCTCTTCTTTCCCTTGCTTTCTCTCTTCTTCTCCCGAATGTTCTCTTCTCTCTCTCTCTCTTCTCCTTAGATATTTTCTCTCTTTTTGGTTTGAGTCTAATGAGTCAACAAAGCCACATCTTATCTATATATTATATCCACTTAAGCCAAAAACTTTGAGCCAAACAAGACTTACGAATCAGACGAAATTCAGTCCTCAATTTATTTTCCCAAATGGTTCTAAAAATTCACGGTATCACATAGACGCGTTCAATTTCATTTTCTGCACTCATTACGGTCATCGATTTCAGTCCCGAAGTTGTAATTCCAACAGATATTTTCCAAGTCAAACAGATATTCTTCATTAATAATTCGTCTAAACACGTAATTAATTACCGATAATTATGACGTACATTTCGGGGTCATTACAGAGTTAGATTGAACTTTGTATTTCACAAAAAAAGGAAATTTTACTTAACTTTTATTAAGGTTTCATCTAATTTTCCATGTAACATGAGTATTGATGTTGAGAATAGAGATATATATGAAAATGGAGAGAAAGCCCCAAATTTGTTAAAAATCCTAATTTTGAATTTGAGTAGAGAATGATACTTGAATGGGAATTTCCTTAAATTCTTGAAATTTTGAGAATAATCATGGTGTGAAACATATGGATATTGTTGGGGTGTTGAAATTGTGACTTGGGAATTGATGCATCTTGAATGTTATCATTTTCTTTTATTGCGTATAATGTTAAATGCTTGTTTACTTAGAACAAAGTTAAGTAAGGTGGCAAAGTGAATATGAGTCCGGGTTAAGAGTCGGTTTTGAGAATGTGGTGTTGTGTTGGTACTTGTGCGGGAGTCAAGGTACCCAATTTCCTTATCTGCGCTTATCGCGGGACGAAGGTGGAAAAATATTTTTGGGTGTCCATTGGTCCTGTCATATTGTAATCGACAAAAGTGGGAAAATGGATATTTTTGGGTGCCCACATCCTGCCGTATAATAGTCGGTAAATGTCGGGATAGTATTAAATGTAAGCGACCTATGTAAGTGGTTTAGACTCTTGTAAGGGACTCCTAGTGCATTTCTATTTTTAATGCTGGGAGCGGTTTGGTGTGGGGCAATAGTATGCTAAAATGTTTATTTATTTATATGTCAATTTATTTACCTAATTGGTTCCTTTATCAATATTAATTCAAGGTTGGCAGCTGAACGAGCGAGCTGGTGTGGTTCAGAAGGTGACATAATGGTGTGCTTATTATTCATCCGGGACAGTTTTGAAGGTGTGCCAGCTAGTAAGAGTTTGGCTTCATCGAGAGTCCGCTTCTGCAATTGATGAGATTCTGCCATCACTTTCCACATCCTTGCTAACCTGTTTGTTGTTCAAGATCAGCAAAATGCATCATGATGTTACAACCAATAACTGTTTGTCCTTGCAACTTATATATGCATGCATACGCAGGGGGGCTATGTGCAGTTTATCTCAAGTAGAAGACGATGTTTGACTTATGACTATAATGAAACACCACCGCATCCTAGTAGCACACATGAATGATTTGATGGAAGCCTTTCTTTATTGCTCAACCCAAAGACTACTAAAAAGCTCAGCCATGGAAAATCCTATATAACATTGCCCATCACAAAAAAAAAAAAAAAAAAATGTAAAAACAAAAAATGACATATGTACATCCAAATTGATTAAAATGAAATATAATAATCAAAATAATTACTCCCTCTATGGCCCATTTTATGACTATGAATACAGTCTAAGAAAAGCATCTGTGAAACATAGTTTAGAGAGAAAATATACCCTTCATCTTCCTTGAAATTTTACATTTGCGTTTGTATTAAACATAAATATCAAAAGCTAAGACACTTCTAATGAGTTCCAAAAAGGGAAAGAAAACACATAAAATAATGCGTGATTTGTTGAATTATATGCCATTAAATAGGCTAATTTATGTGAAATCATAGTAATATCCTGTGATACAACATCAAAATATCCATCTTAAAATTCCAATCATTCATCGAAATTTTGAAGTGATGTTCCATTCTATGCTAGGATCATGTTAATTATTGCAATTTGATGAGAGTTTACGTAAGGGCACAGGGTTCCCTAATTCACTAACTAAGAATGATTTTCATCCAATATGCAGGGAAACAAACAATTGAGGTGATGATGAGTAACAACATACCCTTTTACCAATTCAAGAAGCTGAGGCTGCAATTCTTCATCTCTTAAAGTTTCAATTCTCTTTGAAACAGCTTCAACTGAGTGTATTGAAACCTTTATCTGGGTATGCAAATCTCTAATGGCTGATCTTGTTTTATCCACAGAAGAAGGATCGTCTCCTTTAACGTCCTGGTTCCTTAGTTGTGAACATTTCTTCTCATATGCAATGCGAACCCTTTCTCCAGCCTATTTTTAAGAGTGAACAAGCGTGACAATCAAATGATGTGATCAATATTTTTATTTTTATTTTATTTTTGGGCACAAAAGACTAAATTATATTAGTGAAAACAATTATGCCATAATGTGTTCACCAGAAACTTCTATTTTTTTTCATAATGAGAAGTTTTAGAGGTATATACCCGGACTTCGTCATAGAGTTTCTTCTCCCAAGCATATAACCTGTCCAGTGTTGACTGGTGACTACCTGAAAACAGACAGGACTCCTCAGAGAAATCACTACTACTTTCATAACCCTCATCCCTGGAACTGGAAGTGTTGAATAAGAATCTTGATGAGGATGAGCGAGATGAAGCGGAGCGGATTAAAGCTACTGGATTCAACATCTTCGCAGCTGCAAAAGCAAGAACTTTGTAAATTGATATTTTTTGAAGTTTAAAAAATAACAAATTACAAACTCCAAGAGAAAGATAAATGCCAAGGTAGGTGATAGGATAATATTAAGGAAAGATTCTCACATAAATGCAGTGTTTGCAGCACATTAAAATAAATTAAATTAAATTTGTACTATTAATTTTATGGCTTCCACTTTTCAAATAATATGATGGTCTTCACATTACAGAACTGCTCTTTTTTTCTTTTCTTTTTTTGGCTCAAAGGAAGAGCCATTTTGTATTTCCGTGATTCACTTTTTGCTGATACATAAGGGGCCAAAAATCTCAATCACCATTTTCATTTATAGTTTTCAAGTAAATTCCAATATTCATGTTTCCCCTTGCTAAAATATAAACCTGTATCATGTTAACGGTACAAATTTGGACCCTTGTTAAAAGTTTCCCATCAATACCTTAAGCTGATGATGGATCTAATATTATAATAATTTCAGTCAATTTGTTGTTTTTATATTTCTAAAAGAAGCTTAGATGAAGTACAATATGGGACATTCCATAGAGCATAAAAGACTTAGATCAAAATTCCAATACACAAAACTGTGTATTCATTCACATTACCACTGAAGAGATGTTTTCAGAAGCCTTACGAAACAATCTAGCTGTTCAAGTCGTTCTCCCTAAAATTGCAGAAACCTATAATCTAGTTTCAGGTTTTACATAGCTTTTCTATGTACATATAAAACATGGATTTGTTCAATAATATACATTTTAATATGCATGGAACCTACAATATATGGACTTGGCTAGGGTGGCTGGTGTGTGTGAGTGTTGGATTCATCTACTTTATGATGTCCAAGGGCAGTAAGACACTGCTAGATTTTATATTTCTTGAAAAATATTATATTTTTGTAGGGTAAAATGGCTTCGCAAGCTAACATTAGAACATTTTAGTAATTACACCAACACCTCAACTATTAGTAAGAGAGTTTGCCCCTCTAGAAGGGGGGCACAATTTTACAGCTTTTATAGTTGAGGAATCAAAATATACAGGTTCATAGATTATGTGGATAAACTGATATTTTCTCATAATTGGGGTGTTCGTGCAATTAACCCAACATTTTATGCATATTTGTATAGTAAGCTCGATTATTTAGGCATACTTAAAGGGTGCATCTCTAATCAAGCACGCCGGACTCATCTTATACCCTTAGGCTATGTTCGCTTGGATGGACATGAGCTTGGGATTGGACTAATAGTCCAATAAAATTATTAATCCAATGTTTGGTTAGACAATTGAAAAACGGATTAACAATTCATCCGGATATGGTATCCCACATATGACGGACTATTTAATCCCACAGAGGGGGGGTAGGATATAAATTGGAGGATTAAGCCAAAGTCTGGACTATTAGTCCCTCCCTATAATCCTAACTCAATCCAAATATAGGATAGGATACATAATCCAAAGGGTTTCGTAGTCCTAGGCTAGGACTATTAGTCATGGAAATGCTAATCCAACCTAATCTAGTCCGCCCAAATAAACATGGCCTTAGTTGAGTGTCTAGTGTCAAACATGGTTGCTTCACAAATTTAAGAGAGTTCATGTAACATAGCATGGAACTGCACATGGAACAAAGAGAAAACAGAAAGCAAAACAGAGAGCAGGCATAGTGAAGAAAGCTAATTGAGTTCAACTTCCGCACCTGTGAGTTCGTTCGATGATGATAAGTACTGAGCTCTACTAGCCTCTAACATTGCTGAAACCTCATTGGCTGCATTACAAACAATCATGAACTGAGCTTCAAGATCCTTAATAACTTCTTCCATGTTTGTTGGCCTTCGGTTCACATAAACAGTAAACCCTGGTGTTTCCTTATTATTTCCTCGATCACCAATTGCAGTTTCCTGATTACTAACCTGTCCCACATTTTGTGATTTTGATAGTTCTATGCTTTGACTTCCATGAGTTTGCAACCCTTCCACCTGATGCTCGTTTTCAGTTCCACTGTCTGTTCCATCATCACTGTCATCATCATCATCATCTTCAACTATGACTTCATCTCTATCACAGTTTACATCAATATTATTAGTTCTCTGTTCTGGCATATGTACATTTTTATCAGGCTCTTCTTGTTCAGTTTCCTCTTCTAATTCAGGTATCCCTTCCTCTTCTCGAACCTGCCTTAGCCCTGAGATCTCATCATCAAGGATGGTCTGATCAAGACTACTCCGAGTGGGATAGCCATAATAGTCCAACGATGAAAATGGGTTCCAGAAGAAGTCCCATTGGGAATTTTGAGGCGAAGGGGGAGGAAAATTAGGCCTATTGGCGGGCCCAGGGGAAGAATAAGTGAAGAATGAAGAATTCATAGGAGATGATTGCATTGCGAAATACCCATCAGTCCCATAAGAGTGCATTGGGGAGTACATTTCAACACGAACTGTTTCAGGTGATTGGGGTCTCTCCTCGACCGCAACTGATGGGTTCCCACCTGACCTTAGATAGTTTATCTTCAAAGATGATGACTTGGTTTCAAATTGGAGTGGTGTTACTGAGAACGACTTTGGTGATATCGAAATGACACCAGCGCTTCGTTTGAAAGGCGGTGGCGTTCTGTAGCAATCTAATAGGAACTCGCGAGGCTCATCTCCTTCTATATAATCACGAAGAGCCGCAGAAACTCTTTTCAAGGATTGGATATAGGCAATGTGTCCAGAGGCAAATTGCATCCTATGTTCAACAGCTTGCTTAATGAACCTCTTTCGATCCATACAGAGCTGGACAGCCTCTTCATTATCCAACTTCGATGTAGAGCATCCCATCTCTGTCTTTTAACTCAACTCTCTTTTTCTTTTCACACTTCTCTCAACACTCTGTGAGTTTTTCAAGCTTGAATCGAAATGGAAATCACGAGGTAATTGCTGTGTTTTTATGGTCACCAGATTCATAAGGAACAGCCCCTGTAATCAAAGTAAACAAAGGAGTGCAAAAGCTGTTGAACAGAAGCAAGTATAAGAGCTCTAATTCATCATAGACAAGTATCATCAAACATGTAGGGGACAAGAAAAGGAAAGAGCATATCAAAGCTATTATTGTGACATGAAGCTCTAAAAAGCTTAAATACTATATTATCAGGTAACTAAAAATATACATCTGTTCATATACAAAGAAAACATATATGAAATGAAAAGATTAAAGATGGGAGGTACTTTTCTTAGTTCCCAAGCCACAGATTAAAGATGGGGGGTCTGGCTTCAAAACATTTAAATATTACAAAATCTCAAAGAATTCCATAGCCTCAACCCCTCCTCAAGAAAAAATAATCACAAAAATTGAGACAATTATGAAATAAAAAGAATTATTTTGCAAAGATTATTAGCAAAATCACCTGAGGAAATCCAGAAGTAAATCATGTCAATTATTTTCTAAAATAATAAAATTAGAAAGAGGAATATAGGAAGGACCATATTTGAGATATAGAAAATAACCCCCAAAAAATATTTATAGATGATGATTTTTAAAACACAAACACTTCTTTTTGAAGAAGGAATTTTTTTTCCTAAAGCATCACAAGTGGCCAAATAAAAAGAAAAAGTTAGAAGCATAGAGAAACACGCAATAAACACAGAACTGCTTTAACAGCTTTTGAAATCAAATGTGATTGGCATTCAAAACAACACTCATTAAAATTGCCTGAAATGAAATAAAGAATCAAACTTATCTGAACATACAATACAAAAAAATAATAATAATAATAAAAACCATTTGAGAATATCAAAATTGAAAAACTGAAAACAGAAACTTTAAAATTAAAATTCAAAAAGGGTATGTATAACTTCAGTTTAAGATATATAAAGATTCAACCTCACCTAAGCATAGGAAATTGAAAACCCAAAAAAATTCAACCTTTGAAATTTGTGTTACAGTGAAACAAACAGTTGAGAGGAAGTGATGTTGAAGAACAAACCTCTATGAAGTTTGAAGAATTGAAGATGGTTTCATGATCTTTTCTAAGAAACTGAAGAAGAAGAACACAATGCGGGTGTGGAAGGTGAAGATTCGTAACTGGGTTTGGTGGGTGGGGGCATAAGATGAAACAGCTTAGGTTGATCAGAGTGAGAGAGACGTTGAGAAAAAGCAACGGTCAAAACTCAACACCAAAGTGAAGCAAAAACAAAGGACGACACATCCAACGGGAAAGTAAAATAAAGGTTTCAGGTTTGAGACCAGATATATAAAGCAAAGAATAATAATAAAAGGAGATCTACGAGATTAGCGAATATCACATGTTCACATTTTGGCCCTTTCACATCCAATAAATTTCAAAAATACCATTATTTTGTGCGGCGACTCCTTTACCATGGTAATTAATTAAACAAAAATGCTACGAATTTTAAAAAATTTATTAAAATTTTTATCAAATATTTTATATAGGTGCGATTTATATTCCATGAATCTCACATTTATATAAAATATTTGATAAAAAATTTTAATAAAATTTTTAAAATCTCTAACATCATTCTTGATTAAATAATAAGTTAATTATTTAAAGGGATTATTTATAAATATTATTGTAACTTCTGTTTAAAAAAAATTTATCTAATAAGTTTTATTTAGTAAAAATAAGAATATTATCAATTTTTTTTAAATTTTTAAAACTAAAACTATTATCAATTTTTACATAGTAATGTTCTAGATAATTGTCTCACTAACTGATAAAAAAACAGAATATGAGATTAAACATTTTTGTCTTTTTACTTATTGGTTTGATTCAACTATCTAATAAAATCGAGAATATTATCAATTTTTTTCAATTTTAAAACTGATAACATTATCAATTTTTCATTTTGTGATTTTTTTTTTTAAGTTTTGCATGTCAATGTTCCATCATCATACTCCTTTATAGACAAAAAAAAAATTCAGTTTTGCACAAAAAAAATAATTTAATTTTTTCAAAAAAAACATTTTTTTCACATATATATATATATATAGTTTTTTCAATTTGAAAATTGATGTTTTAAAGTTTTGAAAATCAAAATAAATGTCAAATTATCATATTCCTTTTCTAAATAATCATAAATGATGAACAATTATTATTTAAAGGGTAATTCTGACTATTAAAAATTTAACGGGACTTGAAGGTCCAAAAAAATCTTAATTAAGACTTAATGTAGTATAAGTTCATAAATTAGAACTTGTGTTTAAATGCCTCTTAAATAATTTTTTGCATTTTGAGTCTTCTAAATCTAATTATGAAAGTATATTTGAGAGAATTAATAGGAACAAGTTTATTAATAAGGAAGATAAAGTGATATTAGTTATTTGAGAAAAGTCTAAGATTGTGTTTACATTATATATCTACTATTATTTTGTTTTAACAGTGTGAACAACCTGTTATGTTTTTTACTTTTTTTTAAAAGTGTGAATAACTTGTCATGTTTTTCTATTTTTTTTAATTTCAATTTTAACCTCTCGAATCTATTATATTTTCTAAAAATCATGAAGAGTTTTATATAAATCAATTATTTCTTTAGTTTTGAAGATATACACTCAAAAATGATATATCTACTTTCAAGAGTCTTATATAAATATAAACAAATTGTCTTCATTTTTATCCCAAAAAAAAAAAAAAGAAAAAAAAGAAGAAGTCATATCTCTATTTTGTTTACATTGATAATGATTGAAAAATAAAAAATAATTACTCTTTCTTATTTTCTATGTCTGCTTCTATATTGATATACATAATATTTGTAATTGTCCATCATAGATCAAATCACTGTGAATAATTTTGGTTTAATCTTAAAGTTGTATACATTCGTTTGAAGAAAACAAATGCATTTTTAAAACATAATTTGTGTTACATCTCAAAATTTCATAGATTATCTTTATACACTTTGTTTAAATTATATTTTTTGAACTGTAATATTTTATATAATACTTTAATAATCAAGGTATGATGTCAAAATTCTAAACAAGAACCACTTTCGCTGATTTTAGTTTTTAAATATGTTTTTCAATTTTTGATTTTTGATTTTTCATATTTTATAATTAATTATACTCTTACATGAAAATCTAATATCTAATAATTTAAATAGAATTAAAAAGTAAAATATTGATAAAAAAATTTATACATTCAAACATGTATTGATTTTTTATTATTATATATTTTTGTTGTTGTTATTATTATTATTTAATATTAATAACTTTTTTTTTCAAAAATAATACACAACAAATTATTTTCTAAGTGTATTTAGATTAAGTGAATCCAAATCTAAATAAAAATTAAAAAATAAAAAAGTATTAAATTAAGTGAATCTAAAAAGAAAATAAAATAGTTATTAAAAAAAATAGTGTCAAAGACAACAACAACAAAAAAAAAAAAAGAAAGTGAATTATAGGCTTTTCAATTGTGACACATTTGACCCTAAATTTTGAATCTTGTTCCAAATAAGAACAACTGAAAATATCATTGTTCAATTTTAAGGGCAAAGTCGTCAATTTGATAAAATATAAACTAATTTGACAAAAATAAATGTCAAAAAAATATTTTTGAATTTTTAAAAATTATTTCTACCCACCAAAGATAAAATTATGTAAAATTGATAAATCTTTTACGCATTAATTTATTTTACCAAATTAATTTTTATTATGTGTTGGATGATAATTATAATAATGGGTAGTTGTTAGGCTTTTAATGTATAATCGATATACCACCAAATTAATTTTTACTAAGGTTCAATATTTACAATTTCATGATTACATATTAATCCAGTCTATGTCCTTGGTAAGTTCAATAAGCTAGAAACCACACAAAAGGAACTTGCTATTAAGGCATACAAAATTTTCAAATTTTCATCCAATACAACAAAATAGATTTGAAGTGTTTGACACAAAATTCCGCAATTCTACAATTAAATTTCTTGGACCTAGCTTCCCAACAAAATAAAGGTACAACTTCAAGTCACTGCAGTGGTGTCTCACCAGTTCTTAAAAAATCAGTTAGGGTTTAGCTATATGTCCAGTAGGAATACATTTAACTAAATATCTAATCATTTGAACAAGCACATGGCACCGTTATAATTAAAACAACATAAAATA
>JAPPVO010004357.1:0-35024 GCA_030407325.1 Camellia japonica | reverse complement strand
CCGATCAACGTGATTTTTTACAAGCATATAGTACTCGACGAGTTCTACACGTTGAACGGTTCAGATTATCAAAACGGAACTCATGGTGGGCCTCCATGGCCGAACAACACCGTTTAGTCCGATCTCGGACCGGAGGCAACCTACTCCCTTAATGTAATTGCAAAAAAAAAAAAAAAAACCTTTTACCTGGCGCACTCATTGTCTTGCGTGACCTTTTACCTGACACACTCAGGAGTATTTTGAAAAGTGAATTAAAAGTCACTTGTTAACTTTTAATCTATTTCATCTCTTAACCAAAAAAAAAAAAAAAGGTGCGATGATTAAAAAAATCAACTTTTAAAAAAAAGAAGTCAAAAAATTAACTTTTAATCTTCGTTTGGGAAGCTTGGCTTTTTGGCTTTTTTTAGCCTCGTTTGGTTTTTGTTTTTTACTTTTATGAAAGAAAAAGTGTAATGATTATGGTTTAGATGTGACATTTTGTCTTATTAGCGCCAATTTTATTTTTTGTGTTTTTTTAGCCAAAAAGCCAAAACCAAACATAACTTTAACCATCTTTCCAAAACACCCCTCAATTGTGTTTTTTGTGTTTTTTTAGCCAAAAAGCCAAAACCAAACATAAATTTAACCATCTTTCCAAAATACCCCTCAATTGTCTTCCGTTGCATGACATTATTTTTTTATCTTTACCACTTTTTTAAAAAATGTGCATTTTATATTTTCTTGATTCATTTAGGTTTCGTTTGGGAACAGACTTTTTTAATAACGTTTTGATGTTTTGGCTAAAATGATGTAAAAAAACTAGTATGTTAGGGAAGAACTTTTTTAGAAAATCTAAAAATAAAATAAAAATTTATTATAGACAAAAAAAATTCAACTATTTATTTATTTTCCTAGTTCTTCTAGTATTCTAAAAATCTAAGGGCTTGTTGGTTTGCTTTTCGGAGAGTTGTTTTTGAATTTTTTTTCCAAAATTTTGTTTGGTTTGCCATTTTTCTCAAAAAAATTCCAAAAAAATCGCTCTCTCTCTCTCTTACACATTAATCAATCATTTATTCTCTCTCCTCTCTCCTTCTCAATCACTTTTTCTCTCACATACATCTATTCAATTACAACAAAATATCAAATCATCCCAAACTCCAAAACTACTTCCAAAATATATAACCAAACAAACTAAAAAAAATTCTAAACTCTCCCCATCTTTTTTTTTTTTTTGAAAATCACTCTCTCAAAAGCAAACCAAACACACCCTAAAACTTTTTAAAATATTTTTTAAAAAATTATTAAAAATATTACTAAAACAATCAAACGCAAACATTCTCAAGAAAGTAGGTATCCATCCAACGAAAAAGTATGGGTGTGTTTGGTTTTGTTTTGGGAGATAAATTTTTGAAAAAAAAAAAATTGGAAAAAGGGTTTAAATTTTTTTAAAATTTGTTTGGTTGTATATTTTAGAAATAGTTTTGGAGTATGGGAGTTTGAGATGATTTGATATTTTGTTGTAGTAGATGTGTGTGTGAAAGAAAAAGTGATTGAGAAAGAAAGAGGAGGAAAAAAAAAAATTAAATTGATTGATTTGTAAAAGAAAGAAAGTGATTCTAAAAGAAAATTCCAATTAACAAAATTTTAAAAAAAATTTCAAAAATTATGTTTTGAGAGTTAAACCAAACAAGGCCTATATATTATTTTGGTCAAACTTCACTTTACCCCCTATGATTTTGGCCATTTGTAGATTACCCCCCTGACATTTGAATATCACCACATAATCTACCTGTGGTTAATGGAGTAATGTGCATAGTTAACACCGTTAATGGCAAACGTAAAAAGACCAATTTGCCTTTGTGTATATATATATCTAACCTTGCTTACCATTTTCACTTCTAACATGCATATGAGAAGAGGAAAGTGGAGTTGAACAAATTAGGGTTTCAAGTTGAGTTTGCACTGGGCTAATCCAGAATTATTTAATTACACTGAGTTTCAAGCTAATCCAATGGCCCAACAAATCTGTGCTTCAAGGAATATATGTACAGATTATATATATACATATATACAGATTATATATAGGTTGGAAGGAATAACAAAGAAAATATGTGTGTGTATATATATGTATCTATATATGTATGTATAGGTGTGTGTGTGTGTATATGTATGTATATTATGTATATCTATGTATGTATGTATCAGCGTTCCAGATGCTATAGGTTGTTTCCAGGAGTGCTCGTTTGTTCTGGGTTGTGACAGTGGCGGTCGTGGTGTTGCGGGTGGTACGACCTGTTCTTGGAATTCTCCGGCAATGGCGTCATGACTGGTTTATCATTAGTGGTGTTGGTCTCTGGTTTGTGGTCTGTTCGTGAGTATTCCGGCATGCCGGGTTTATCTCCAACGTCGCTGTTACAGTGAGTGTAAGTGCTGTAGCGTGGTGTAGTGAGTTCGATGATCTCGTAAGATACAGGTGGCGACATGTAGATGACGTGTGGGTTTTCTGTTCTGCGGTTGTCGTTCATGGCTTCCAGCGTGTATTGTCAATGGGTTCTCATTGAGTCGCCAGTTTTGGCAATAGTTATCTGATCGTGTTCTACAGCGAATCAATCTTCACGTGACCAATGAAGTCTCCTAGAAAGGTACCAATTGGAATCCATAATCTTCTACCTAATTTGCAATTCCTCAACTCCTGAATTAAGGAAAGCATATCAAGAAGCTCCAAGATATTTTAAGCCTTTTAAATAAGGCTAAAAGCAAAATTCCAAGCGGCAAACCCATCACATAATGAAGCACATTTACTTTATAGACATTAAAAATAGCCTCCCCCTAATGTCAATCTCCACTAAAATCTCAATATTTCTGTTAGGTAAAATACGTGATTCCCCAAGTAAATCAATCAATGGGAATAAAAACTAATGCGGAAAAATTAAATCAGAAGCAATACAAGAATTTTTACGTGGTTCCCTCAATGTGAGGTACGTCCACGGGATCGAAATCCGATTCCACTATCAACCAAATAAGTTCCAAACAATTACAAACGAGACACTAATGGTCTCACAAAACCACCCTTAGGTGAATTCCAAATAATCGCAAATAAACAAGAGGAAAGACCTCACCAAATAGATGAACAAAAATCTTTAGAACCAGAGTTGTAGAAGATCCAAAATAACGAACCAAATCAACACCGAAAACGAAGCAAAGAACCACCCAAATTAATTCCATTGTTCACACACCCAAATAATTGATTTCACCAAAGTGGAGTATGTAGCAGCCGTTCTCTTCACCTCGGGATGAGCAAAAACAAACCCTAAAATATTATGAATCTAGGGTTTATTATCAAACCTTAGTTGTTTCCAAATTGGATTGGGTCTCTACAAATTAAGTATAATATATAAAAATATATTATAATTAATACTAAACCAAATTAAACTCTTTTTCCAAAACCAATTGGGTCCCACACTCCAATAAGGAGGTATACCCAACAATTCTCCCCCTACCGACTTAGGTGGAGATATCAACCATACCCGCCAAAGTTCGACACTTCAAATGTTTGTCCCTCGACAAAGTCTTAGTCAACATATCCGAAATATTATCATCTGTGTGAACCTTTTCGAGTTGCAACTATTTCGAATCTAACACATCACGAATCCAATGGTATCTCACATCAATGTGTTTCGATCTCGAATGAAAAGTAGAATTTTTACTCAAGTGAATAACACTTTGACTATCACAATAAAGCACATACTTTTCTTGCTTCAAACCCAACTCTTGCAAAAATTTCTTCAACCATAACTCTTTTTTGCAAGCTTCTGTAATGGCAATAAATTCAGTTTCGGTAGTTGAGAGAGCAACACATTTTTGTAATTTGGATTGCCATGCCACAGCTCCCCCTGCAAAAGTCATCAAATACCCCGAAGTAGATTTTCTAGAATCAATATCACCGGCCATGTCAGAATCTGTGAACCCATCAAGCATCAACTTACCATCCCCAAAACACAAACACCTTCGAAGTCCCTCGAAGATACCTTAGAATCCATTTTATCGCTGCCCAATGTTCTTTACCCGGATTAGAGAGAAAACGACTCACCACACCAATGGCGTGAGCAATATCCGGCCTTGTACAAACCATGGCGTACATCAAAGAACCAACTGCTGAAGCATAAAGAACTTTCAACATCTCTTCTTTGTCTTTCTCACTTGTAGGACATTGATTCGAACTAAGTTTGCAGTGACCCGCAAGTGGACAACCAACCGGCTTTGCTTTATTCATGTTGAACCTCTCAAGAACTTTCTCAATGTAGCTTTCTTGAGATAACCAAATCAGCCCCTCTTTGCGATCACGAACAATTTTCATATCAAGTATTTGCTTTGCCGGTCCCAAATCTTTCATAGCAAAAGATTTACTCAACTCTAACTTCAATTTGTTAATCATGGTAGAATCTTGACCCACAATTAACATGTCATCAACATAAAGCAAAAGAATAATAAATTTACCATTCGGGAAATTTTTCACAAACACACAATGGTCCGAAGTGGTTTTAGAAAAACCATTATTCATCATGAAAGAGTCAAATTTTTTGTACCATTGCCGTGGAGCTTACTTGAGACCATACAAACTTTTCTTTAATTTGCAAACAAGTTTCTCTTTCCCTTTCTCTACAAAACCTTCCGGTTGCTCCATGTAAATTTCTTTTTCAAGGTCACCATGAAGAAATGCAGTCTTCACATCAAGTTGCTCAACTTCAAGGTTCATACTTGCAGCCATACCAAGTACAACCCGAATAGAAGACATCTTTACAACCGGTGAGAAAATCTCGTCAAAGTCAATGCCTTTCTTTTGCCCAAAACCTTTCACAACAAGACATGCTTTGTACGTCAGATTCTTGCCATCATTCTTCAATTTGAAAACCCACTTATTTTTCAGAATTTTCCTCCCTTTAGGCAACTTCACTAAATCATAAGTCTGGTTTTCAAGCAAGGAATTCATCTCCTCGTCCATGGCCTTTTTCCAATCACCTTTCTTTGCATGCTTAATTGCTTCTTGGTAGCTCTCAGGCTCCCCTTGATCGGAAATCAACACAAATTCATTGGGAGGATACTTTCTTGAAGGTTGTCGGTCCCTTGTAGATTTCCTTAGCTCAAGTTGTGGTGGCGATTCTTGAGTTGGATGCTCTTCCTCAATTTCTGGCTCAACTTCATTAGGATTAGCATCATCATCTACATCTTCAATAGGTAGCTGCACATCTCCCCCGTTTTCATCATCAACTGAAGATGAAGGAGATGAATCCATGTCAATGAGATCACTAGTTTTTGGCTTCGGTTGATCACCTTTGCCAAAGTCTTCAATTGTTTGGTCTTCAAGAAATACAACATCACGGCTTCAAATGACTTTCTTGTCGACCGGATCCCACAATCTATACCCAAATTCATCATGCCCATAGCCAAGAAAAATACATTGTCTTGACTTACTATCAAGCTTGGACCTCTCATCCTTTGGAATATGAACAAAAGCTCGGTAACCAAACACTTTCAAGTGCTCATAAGACACATTTTTGCCGGTCCAAACTCTTTCTAGAACATCATCATTCAAAGGATAGGAAGGAGACAAATTGATCACGTCAACCGCTGTCTTCAATGCCTCACCCCAAAAGGATCTTGGCAATTTAGCTTGTGAAAGCAAACACCTTGTTCTTTCCACAATGGTGCGGTTCATCCTCTCGGCAACTCCATTTTGTTGAGGAGTCTTCTTAACTGTTTTTTGATGCCGAATACCTTGGCTGCGACAATACTCATCAAATGGCCCAACGTATTCACCACCATTGTCTGATTAGATGCACTTCAATTTCTGCCCTGTTTCTCTTTCAACCATGGCCTGAAAATGCTTAAATACTTCTAGAACTTGATCTTTAGTTTTTAGTAGAAAAGCCCAAACTTTCCTTGAATAATCATCAATGAAAGTAACAAAATAAAGTGCACCACTATGTGTTCTAACTTTTAAAGGACCACAAACATCCGAATGAATCAACTCCAAAACATTTTCTTTTCTAGAAGCAACATTTTTATGAAAAGAAACTCTATGTTGTTTACCCGCCAAACAATGAACACAAGTTTTAAGATGTGTACCTTTCAAACCAGGTAGAAGCTCCTTTTTGAACAAAACTTGTAGCCCCTTTTCACTCATATGCCCAAGCCGCTTGTGTCACAATTCGGTAGAAGTATCATCTTCAAGTGCATTGACAATACCTTTACAAATTTTTCCTTGCATCGAGTAAAGTGTATGAGTCTTCTTGCACTTAACCACCACTAAAGAACCGTTTGTGAGCTTCCATATTCCATCACCAAATTTGTTGTTGAAGCCTTCATCATCTAGCTTCCTAGTAGAGATCAAATTGAGGCGAATGTCGGGAACATGCCTCACATCTTTAAGCAACAACTTGCAGCCCAAATTTGTTTCCAAGCAAACATCACCCATGCCAATAATCTTGGACAAACCTTCATTACCCATTCGAACAAAACCATAATCTCCTTTGGTGTAGGTAGTGAAGAAATCAACTCGAGAAGTCACATGAAAAGAAGCACCGGAATCAATCACACAATTGCTCTCTTGGCCCACAAAATTGATACAATCATCTTCACAAACGACCATGAGATCATCGGTAGTAACTGCCGTTGTGTCTTCTTGCTTCTTATCCACACTCTTGTCACGCCTTTTCTCCTTGTTCTTGAGCTTTCGGCATTCCCGCTTCATGTGCCCTTTCTCATGGCAATAATAGCACTCAATGTCTTTCTTTGAAAAAGAACCATCTTTTGATTTGTCACGGCTTTTATCACGACCATGAGGAGTCTTACTCCTCCCCCTTGTTTTACTTCGACCTCTCACAACAAATGCTTCTGAATGAGAGGAACCCGCTGATTTTCTTCTAGTTTCTTCATTCAACAGGCTACTAGTGACTTGGCCCATTGTGACAACTCCATCGGGCGCCGAATTACTAACAGTCACAACCAAAGTCTCCCAACTTTCGGGCAAAGAACTAAGTAGCATCAAAGCCTGCAACTCATCATCAAATACAATTTTCATAGAAGCAAGGTGGTTAACAATACTCTTTATTTCATTCAGATGTTCCGGAATAGGGCTGCCCTCTTTATATTTTAAATTAACCAACTTACGAAACAGAAAGGCTTTATTTGTGGCTGATTTTCTATCATAAAGGCTCTCTAATTTTTTCCACAAATCATGTGCCGAAATTTCAGTAGCAACATGATGAAACACACTGTCATCAATCCATTGACGGATAACACCAACGGCTTTTCGATTAAGCCTATTCCATTCATCATCTTTCATACCCTCGGATTTGCCACTATCACCCTCAATGGGTCCATACAAATCTGTACAAAATAATAGGTCCTCCATTTTAGTTTTCCAAGTTACCCAATTGCTTCCATTGAAGCTAGACATACGACCCATATTCCCCTCCATTGATTTACACAAATAAATAAACCCAAATAAACCGTAAGCTCTGATACCAGTTGTTAGGGAAAATACGTGATTCCCCACAAGTAAATCAATCAATGAGAATAAAAACTAATGCGGAAAAATTAAATCAGAAGCAACACAAGAATTTTTACGTGGTTCCCTCAATGTGAGGTACGTCCACGGGATCGAAATCTGATTCCACTATTAACCAAATAAGTTCCAAACAATTACAAACGAGACACTAATGGTCTCACAAAACCACCCTTAGGTGAATTCCAAATAATCACAAATAAACAAGAGGAAAGACCTCACCAAATAGATGAACAAAAATCTTCAGAACTAGAGTTGTAGAAGATCCAAAATAACGAACCAAATCAACACCGAAAATGAAGCAAAGAACCACCCAAACTAATTCCACTGTTCACACACCCAAATAATTGATTTCACCAAAGTGGAGTATGTAGCAGCCATTCTCTTCACCTCGGGATGAGCAAAAACAAACCCTAAAATATTATGAATTTAGGGTTTATTATCAAACCTTAGTTGTTTCCAAATTGTATTGGGTCTCCACAAATTAAATATAATATATAAAAATATATTATAATTAATACTAAACCAAATTAAACTCTTTTTCCAAAACCAATTGGGTCCCACACTCCAATAAGGAGGTATACCCAACAATTTCAACAGTACCACAACTATATATGAATGATATTTAATTAACAGAAACACTATAACTTCTGTCAACATCTTTGTTACATATTGATTCACAACTTTAACACTACATGAGGTTTAAAACCATAACACAAAAGCATACCGTGTTAAAATGTTAAATAGTAGAAAATTAAATAGCATTGCTTAGCAAAGAATGCATATTTTCTGAATCCAAAATTAACAGATTCACAATAAACATCTATAGTTAAAAGCTAAACATTCCCACTGAAATGTCAAAAAAATATAACCGAAATTTCTGAATCCAAAATTAACAGATTCACAATAAACATCTACAGTTAAAAGTTAAACAATCCCACTGAAATGTCAAAAAAATATAACCGAAATTTCTGAATCCAAAATTAACAGATTCACAATAAACATCTACAGTTAAAAGTTGAACAATCCCACTGAAATGTCAAAAAAATATTACTGAAATCTCAGTTCAAAAGCAACCCCATAAATGTCTGCTACCTCAAAGATTATTGAAATCTCAACAAAGGACTGGGAGAGGAAGACTAGTTAAAGGAGAAAGAATAAGAAAGAAGTTTACCAGATTACCGAAATCTGAGAGAAAGAAGTGATCTCAACAAAGGGCTAGAAGAGGAAGACGAAGACTAGTTTAAGAAGATTACCGAAATCTGAGAACTTCTCGCTGTCGTTGGGAGTGGGTTGCTGGTGCGAGTGGGTTCGGCGGAAGAGAAGCGGGCTAAGTGAGAGAGAGAGAGAGAGCTTGCCTGTGTAAGGAGAACCAATGAAAGGCGTTGGCCAGTTGGGTTTGACGAGCTTCTCGCTGTCGTTGGGGGTGGGTCACCAATGAAGGAGAGGTTCAATGGAGGAGAAAGGGGCTGAGCTCGAAGGGACTTGGGTGAGCATGATAGTTGTATAACCTGTATATACGTTTGGGCAAAAATACAAAAATTGAATTTGTTTTAATTATTTTTATTTTTTTTATAATAGTTGGATCTGCAACGGTTGATCTCAGTCGTTGCACGGAGGAAATGAATGAGAATAGTCAAAGAGAGGGTTTGAACTCCTATTTTAGGGATGAGATTTTTTTACAATCTAGATTTGGACTTGAGCGTCTAGGTCCATAGGCAGGGACAGATCTAGCTAGGGCCTAGGAGATCACGTGTCCCTTCCTAGCTTTTTTTTTATATCTATACTAATACCTCTATATGTAAAGATTATTTCTTGTTTAACCTTTATATAATTGCTATAGCAATTCCGGTTTTTCCTCCATTGGTTATTGCATTCCGGACTAGGTTCCATGGATGTCTGTTGTTGTATGTGTTGCATTTCCGTCCTTTAATTCTTTGTATTTGAGTTTTAGGATGTGTTGGGCAGGTTTGTAACAGGTTGGGTGTGTTTTGAAATAAATTGTTGCTGCCCAGTTTTTGGTGTCTTCGCTCGAGCGAGGCTTTTGTTGCTCGAGCGAGTTCTGTGTTTTAGTTCCTTCGCTCGAGCCCGGGTTCCTTCGCTCGAGCGAGCTTTGAGTGGTGTGTCTATTGGCTCGAGCGAGCTTTCTTTTGCTCGAGCGAACGAGGACTATGTTTTGGGTTTCTTCGCTCGAGCAAGCTTTTCTTCGCTCGAGCGTGCTTCTGGGTTGCAAACTTGAAGCTTCGTGTTGTTGGCTCGAGCGAGGCTCGATTATATCAATTCGCAGCAGCAGTTTCTTCCTCACTTTTTGATTATCTTTTATCTTCAAACCCTAGATCCAACTGCTCTCTCTCTCTCTACATACCTTCTCTCTACAAATATTCCATGTTCTAGGAGTCTCCTACCCTAATCCCTTTGTAAGAAAGGTGGAGCTTGGTGTGGGCTACGTGTTGATCCGAAAATCGTTGGGTTTGGAGCATCTTGAGTTTACTTCATATTCTCCATTGAGTCTCTTCATTTGAGGTAGGGATGTCCTACTCCTTCTTATGGGTTTTGACATAGATTTTAGTCATTTTGTATAAATGGTAGATTACGGTAATTTTGGGAGAGTTAGGGTTTGATTTGAAGTTGTAAAAAGGGGGTTTTCAATTGTTAAACTCCATGTGTATGTGAGACCTCGGAAAATGAGATTATTGTTGTTAAGTTGATGAAATTGAGCCTAGGGTTGATATTTGAAAACGGGGGAAAATGCCCTAATTAATGTGATAAATTAATTTGAATAATTAATTTTGGGAAATATGAAATTGAGTTGAAAATCATGAAATTGGGGAATTATGAGATTGAATGGTGTAGTTGGATTAGTTAATCACTCACCTATGAAAATGTTAATAATTTATCTGTTTGATGAATTTATTATCTGCTTAGAAATAACTGCTTTGGGCTATCGGTGGAGGATAATCTTGATTGCTGTAGACACTGTATATTGATTAGAGAAAACTGAAACTAATCAAATGGTTAAGTCATTGAATGTGATGGTTGAATTAACACATTGAATATGTGCCTGAATTGATCATTGTATATGATGAACTGTTTAAATAAACTGTATGTGTATCTTGTTTGGGAGGAGATAGGGGATGTACTCCACGGTTTGGGAGGAGATAGGGGATGTACTCTCAAACCTGTTTGGGAGGAGATAGGGGATAGACTCCATTGATAACTAAGTTGGCCGGAGTGTCCAGGGTGAAAGTCCCGAAATCCTAATTACGTTTGCATAACGTAGATGCTTGAAGTATTGAAATGTTTTAATATGAGTTGTAGTCTCATTTGAATTGTGGATAATGGAAGTGTTTTAATATGAGTTATAGTCTCATTTAACTGTTTGGCTAGATAATGAGCCATGTTTATGAATTCAAATTGGATAAGTAAAGGAAGGTGGAATGAAACACGGGTGTATTTGTTATGGAACTGGAATGTACTGTATGTTGGTTTACAAGTATTAACAATTTATCGAATGCTAATGTTTTAGTTATTTCTCATACTTGGTTTAGTATATCTCTACTGGGCTTTGGCTCACTCTATATGGGACATCATTTTCAGGTGCAGATGGTATGCCACCTCCAAGAACGTAGCTTGGGAGGTTTAGAGGCTGAAAGATCTTTTTGTTGTTATTTTTTTGTGTTACATGTAAATCAAGCCAAGGGCTTATTTTGTATAAAGAGTTAGAACTCTTCTTTTGTTGAACCCAAGTGTTGACTTGGAAAGTTGTAAGCCCGTAGGGCATTTACTTTTGTTGTCAACATGTAATACTTTTGTACTTAATACTCTGATGTATAGAATATGATATTTCTTTCTTGTATCATAAATGTATGATTTATGGGTTTATTTTGAGGGCGTTACAATTGCAATAGTGCCTCTCTTTACATGTAAAATTTTATAAGTGTCCTATTTGATTGTTTTGGCTGTTCTTGTACTTTCTTTTCTGAGAGATCAAGGATAATAATTGAATCAATTGATCATTTTATTCTTGTTGTGGGACTTGTATAGTTGGTTGTTTTTTTTTTTTTTTTTGAAAAATGTTTCATGCCACTAATTCAATACCACTAATGCACCACTAATGACATGGCATCATGTGGACCCCACTATTGATGTGATAGTTTGGCCTTTTTTTTTTTTTTTCTTACACTTGCCAGCTCATTAGTAGTGCTTTTAAAGCTACTGATTTAGTGCTCTAAATCAGAACTGTTTTTTTTTTTTCCCATTATAAAACTTTTTGTTGAACTGACAGGATTCATTAGATTGTACTTGATGGGATTGATCATTTTATTTCACTTCATTTAAGTGAACAAAACATATTGGGTGTGTTTGATTAGAGGGATAAGAGGGGGGACTATTTACTGTGTGGATTGTAATTCGGCAGAAGTATTTAATTCGGTGTTTGTTTTTTTTTTAGTCCACCGGACTCCTTATCCCTCATATGGGGGACTATTGTATCTTAGGGGAGGAGGTGGGACAATTTTCAAGGGACTATCCACTGTTGGGATTAGATGATAAAATGACCATTTTGACCTTCTACTATTTAATTATGTATTATATTTAGTAAAATTTAATAAAATTTAAATGTCTCAATTTAAAAATAAAATAATTTTATTTAACTTTTTATTGATGTTTTATTTATTTAATTTTTTAAAATAATTTTTTATAAATATTTTATTCATGTTTTATTTTAAAATTTTGTTTATAATTTATTTAATTTCATTATTTAAATTTTAATAGATGTTTTATTTAACTTCATTATTTTATTATTATTATTTTTTAAAAATAAATTTATTTAAAATTTTAATTAAAAAAATAACATATATTTTTACTGATATTTTATTTATTTAATTTTTAAAAAATAAATTTATTTAATTTTGTAAAAAATAAAATAAAATAAAATTTTATTTAATCTAGCTAAAAATAATTAAAATTTTAAAGATATGTTTAATATTGCTATTACATAGTAAACAATTGAAAAAGGGTAAAATAGTCTTTTGTTCATTTATCCTATCCAGTCCGTCTAACCAAACATTAGATTCACTAAAAATAGTCATTTCTAAACATCTAATCCCATGAAAAAACAAACACGGGATACACATCCAATCTAACCAAATAGTCCGGTAGATTCACAGTCCCAGAATTCAAGTCCGATAGATTCTAATCCCTCCTTATCCAGTCCGTTCAATCAAACACACCCATTGTGTATTATTTTCTGTTGGCATTGAACAAATACCCCATGCCATCAACGCTTCACATTAAATACATCTGTATAACTTCTCACTCTTAGACTAGAGCAATGTGATATATATATAGTAGTTTTCATAGACCGTGCAAGGCATGAGCTACAGTAGGTTTAAATTTTATATTTTAATAATTTTTTAAATATTAACATATTGTTCTATAAAACTGAATAGAATAAATCGTTAGATATATGATAGAATTATATAGTATGATATATATCATTTTTTAATTTGTTATACATCCAATGATGTCAACTCCAATTCTATTATCATATAATTTTGGGTGAATTTATGAGTTTTTAAAATTTCTCTAAATTTATAAATAAAAAAAATTATGGCGTGTAACTTTTCTCAACAGATAAATATAAAACAAATACAAAGAAAATTTTTTCATCTAAAAAACACTACTAAGATAAGTCACTAAACTAATAATAAAGTAAAATATATATATATATATATATATGTATATGCAAATGACTAATTTTATTAAAAAAATAAATCATACTTACATAACAAATGATTAATTTTATTAATAAATTAATCATTAAGTAAATGGACAACTTTTAATGATATGAAAAATATTTTTCAATTAACCATTTTGTTAATAAATAAATCAATTAACAATTTTTAATAATATGAAAAATATTTTTTAATAAAAAATTTTGATAATTTATTATTACATAGTTTTTTTCTTCTTGAATATTGTGTTAAATTAAAATTTATAACAAACGATAGTTATAATTTCTAATATTATAAAACTGATTCATATTTTAAACAAACTTTATGGGTGCATTTGTAATTTGTTTAAAAATAAAAGATTTATATTTTATAATTGATCAAGAATGTTTGTATAATTATGAAAAAAAACCTATTTTATAATTGACCAAAAATGTTAGCGTAATTACAAAAAAACTTGTTGTATAATTGACAAAAAATGTTTGCGTAATTACGGAAAAATTTTCACTCAACATATAGGTCACTATTAATAAATTATGCAAAATACAAGGGCAAAACAAGAAAAAAAAATAACAATATATATATATATATATAGAGAGAGAGAGAGAGAGAGAGAGAGAGAGAATTGGACAAATATTTGAACAGAATGGTAAATTGATATTCCCATGGAGTATTGAAACAAATAATTCTTGATATTTGAACAGAATGGACAAACTACCAATAGGTTTTAATAGTTAGACTTAATTTTGATCAAGTCCTATTGAAAATAATTCTTGATAAAATTGTCACTAAAAATATTTTTTTTGTGACAATTTTTTACATACGTCGCTAAAAATTGACAATTAGTGACTTTTTTTGTCATAATTTTTATAAATTGTCGCTAAAACTTACAATTAATGATTTTTTTTATGACAAATTTTTTCCATAAGACCTATTAGATAATAAATTCACTTATTAGGACCTACACGTAAGTACCCCATTTTTTTATGACAAATTTTTTTCCATAAGACCTATTAGATAATAAATTCACTCATTAGGACCTACACGTAAGTACCCCATTTTTTTATGACAAATTTTTTTCCATAGGACCTATTAGATAATAAATTCACTTATTAGGACCTACACGTAAGTACCCCTATTATATAACTTCTCAGCTTATGGTAAATATTATTAGCTAGCCAAGATTTCAACACTATATTTTATATAAAGTAATGTGCGCGCCATTTTGAGGCTGAAGGGTAACACGGAAGGAAGGTGTATGAAAATAGGATGGAGAGAGCTTAAATGAGAAGTGTTGAAGAATCATTACTAAAGCCATTTTTGCTTCCAACATCGCAAAACTGTTCCCAATGCAAATTCGAGGACCCTAACCAAATGGAAGAAAGGATGCTTGTTTGTTCGTTGCCTTAGCAACTCCTTCAGAAAATCTCTCTGGGTTGAACTATTTTGAATCTTCTCCCCAAAGGTCATGATCATGATGGACAAAGAGTATTCCACAAGGTATCACCATGTCTCCTAACATTGTCTCTTTATGATTAACACGGGACATCATTATTGCTGGTGGATATAGAATCTCGTTCAATATCATTGTTACCTGTAGATATTAAAATTTAGGTGGGTGATAGTGCTACTAGGAACGTCATTGAAAAAGTGTTTTTTTTCTTATAAAAAAAAAAGAAGCAAAATCATTGATGTGTTTCTATACAAACACACACATCCGTATATATGAATATGTATGTACAAATAAACCCTAAAATACATAATTTAAATAATTTATTATAGTCATTTTTGTATTATAAAATAAAAAATTCTTATAAATTTAAAATATAATAGGGATTTATAACTAACAAATATTTTGAATAGGATAACTATCTCATACCTAAGGTCATACATTCATTTTTTTCCATAAATTTGCCACTTGAAACATTGATTATAAAATTATATATTTTTATCACTATTTTTTTTGTTCATATATAAATAGTTATCTTTTTATTTTGAAATTTATTTGACTTGCAATATTTTTTTATTTAAATATTTTTTAGTTGTTCATATATAAATAGTTAACTTTTTATTTTTAAAATTAATTGACTCATAATATTTTTTATTTAGTTATTTTTTAATCTTTTGTTTGACTCCTTATATTATTTTGTGATTGAAATTTGAATAGTTATCTTTTTATTTTATTTTATTTTTCTCTACCTCTTTATTATTCATATCTAAATATTTATCATTTTATTTAAATATACATAATCTTTTTAGCTTTTGGGATTTAGATAATTGACAATGATTAAAAAATTAGGAAAAGTGGGAGGGGAGACTTGAGAGGTGACACATAGGAGAGATAATCCATAAGAATTTCGTATTAAGAGTTTAGAAAATTCTCATATTCCACTACATTTGCTTATATATATAGTATAGAAGTATAGATGTATGTACAAATAAACCCTACTATTCTCTCTCTGAACTTGCCCTACTATTCTCTCTCAATTTCTTCATTTTATGCTTCATTTGTCAGGGAAGTTAATTTCTTCATCTTATTGCTGAAGAAGGAACAAGAAAGGTAAGGTGAAAAGGTACAAGGTGGATAACTAATTGTACCTTCTCTAAAGGTGTTGATGTTAATCCTTTGAAGACAATTTATATGATGTGATTTCAAAATTTTAATATTGATTATTTACTTAACAAAACTAACTAATTTAAAAAGATAGATATAAATCCATCTCATGCCTACTCCAGAAATAACAAAAAAGTGTAACGCATATATATACTTACAGTCTTGAGGTGGTTTATCCCATCGTACTCTGGTTTATTGTTCCCAAAAACTTGTTGAGCCCATAGTTCTAAATATCGGCCGATACGCTACATATCGGCCGATACGTATCGGAAAAATAGGGTACCGCGACGGATACAGGCCGGTATACCGCTGAGAATGAAAATTGCAGGAGTATCGGCTGAGTCTCGGTACGTATGGGTCTGTAACCGTTACACAAGCTGCGACGGGCCGATACTCACCAGTTCGAACCAATATGGGGAAGAAAAAGCTGAAAAACTTGTGAAATGATTTTTAAAATTTCACCGCCGCGACACCCGATTCCCGATACGTACCAATCGATACTACCGATACCGATACTTTGCGATCGATACCGTTACGTTACCCGATACTGCGATTTAGAACCTTGGTTGAGCCTCTTCTCTTGCACGCATTTGCCAGTTTGGATGTAAACCTAACATAATCATTGCCCAAACGAGCAACTCTACAGTAGTCTCTTGGTGGACAAAGTACATTAGCTTGCACTCCTTAATCACATCATCAATCCTCATTCCTGCATTCTTGTTTCCATGCTCTTTGATTTCTCTCAAGTTGGCTTTCAATAGCACACTCAGTAAGTCCGCATCACCTGCTCCTCCCAACTTCATGGCTTTCTCCCTTTCATTGATGACTCCCCTCACAAGAATTTGCACTTCATTGTTGATTGCTTTGATTCTCATATTTATCTTTGTTGGTCGAAACCTACAAATGAAAATTTATAGCATCAAAAAGGCATTGATAATAACAACATCAATATGTTATGAAAGAAACAATACTTTGATTGGTAAGAAAACAACCGAAATAATGTTTAGATTTTACGGGTTTTTGTATACAGAAAACATTAAACATGTTTATGGGGTTGTGTCCTGTTTCTCACTGCTTTGTTTCTTCTAATTAATCTTTTCCTTTGTTTATTTGATTAATCTAGTTTTCAGTTCATCTTAATCACCCACACGATCGATCCATGTTTTCCACCTTGTTACGTTTATTCCACCTGCGTTTAAGTCACCCACTTCTTCCCAGTCCTGAGTAAGTCCTTAGGTTTAGGCAGTGTCGGACTTAGGGGTCAAAAGATAGGGTCTGTATGTATACACAGGTCTGTGAAGTTACAAGGCATGTGATAAACTGGATAAGAATAGGGTATGTATTAAGGTATCTGTAAAACTGATTAATTAAAAAGAACAATGAATCGATTATTTAGAAGTAACTCTTCAGTCAGTTCTAGGTCAACCACTTTGCCCTCAATACCTAATCAAGGATTAGTAATTAATGAAGAAGATGTTGAAATACAAAATGATAAAATTGATGTAGACTGGAATATCCCAAAATTGCCAATTAAAGAAATTTATAAAACTTCTTTTATACAAAATACTTTCAAAATCTCTTTGCATGTTAAGACAATTGAACAAGTATATGCTTTAGAAAAACCCCGGGAAACCTGTCAATTATTTGATGCTAATCTCATAAAAAGATATTTAAAAAGTGATTACAATTTTATTCATATAGGTTTAATTCAAGTTGGTGTCAAACCATTAACTCAACAAGGTAAAAATACTTCTGTTTTATTATGTTTAAGAGATGCTCGTTTTCTTAATTACAATGATAGTTTAATGGGTATGATGGAAACTGGTCTTCATAAAGGTCCAGTACATTTTAATTGTTTTCCTGATTTTACTCTTAGTTTACGAGATCCAAATATTTTACATGCATTAACATTAAATATACAATTACATGGTTCATTTACCAATATGATGAATAAAACCCATAATATTGCTTTAATTTATCGTGTTCATTATAAGTGCATGAAAACGAATTTAAATGTTCACGTATTGCACAAGTCCCCTAAAGATAAAACTTTACTAATCCAAAGTAGTAGTACTGATACCCATATAAATGTTCCCCAAATGATTGAATGGAAAAATGTAGATTTACCAGATCAATGGATCACTGTAAATGAACATTACAAACATAATCAACAACAATCATCTATCCAAGATATTCAGGATATTCAACAAATTCATGATGGTACAGTTCATATTAAATTTAATCGTAGTCAATCATCCAGACATAGCACCTCTAGTGTACCTTCTGAAATTAAAACTGAAGATGAAATATTTAATACTCCACTGTTTCGGAAAAATAGTCAAATTCATTTAGGACAAACCTCTAAATTAAAATGGTATTGATAATACTGCTACTTCTCAAATTAGTAAACCTGTTTACTCTACACACACACATTTACCTGAAGAAGAAACTGCTTCAAATAATTCTCCAACTCAAACTGATTTTGAAGAATTTATACCGCCAGTCAATCCTCAACTTATGACCATTAAAAAGGATTTTAAACCTGATCTTGATAAATTATTCATTGAATTTAAGTCTTTTAAAAATAAAAAACTCAGACATGCTTATTATGATACCTATGATAAACAACACCAATCCAGAATCACTAGACATTGGTATGATTTTATGATTGAATATAGTTTTGAATTACCCCTCTTAGAATATGTTGAAAAATATTACAAGAACCTAAATACCATCACCAAATACAAATGGAAAACTTCTGAATCTACAACTGTTAGTTCTAGTCACCCTCCTCTTGAGAAAATAATTATCAAACAACAAGGTTCTGACATTCCTGCTTCCCCTTTCAAATTACCTGGCGATGATGCTGAAATCAAAAAAGTCATTGAACAAAATAATTATACTAATCAATATTTAAACACCATTGGTAAACAATTAGATAAAATAGAGACAAACTTAGAATCTGTTACATCTACTAAACCACAACCTTTAGATCAACCTTTACTTAATCTACCTAGTCATCGCTCCAAAAGAACTAGTTTGGTAACCACTGATCACTCTACTGTCAAAGCTATTGAAAAATTATTCACTAAACTATCTACCACTGATAATGCCTCACCTTCTAAAGATAAAGGTCTTACTGTGTTAAATCAACAACCAAATATTGACAATCTTTCTACCACATCTGAAACTGACACTATGGATGATGAAATAAATCAATTAGCCCAACAATTCCAATCTTCTAATCTTAATAAAATTCATTATCCCAAAGTTAATCCTCAAACTACCAAAAACTGGTATTCTCGACCTACTCCACCTGACCTTCAATATGAAGAAAATAATATTAGTAACCAATTTTCTGTTTCTGCTAAAAAACTCTACGAATGGAACATTGATGGTCTTAGTGAAGATCAAATACTTCAAAAATTAAATCATTTATCTATGGTTTCAAATAGTTACCTCTCTAATTATCCCCAATATTCTCAATCTGAAATTGTTTCCTTAATTACTTCTGGTTTTACTGGTATGCTCAAATCTTGGTGGGAAAAATACTTAACTGAAGATCAACGAGACTCCATCATATATGCTAATCAAACTGATGATAATGGTCTCCCTATTTTTGATGAGACTATTGGATGTTGCCACCCTGATGGTATTAATACATTAATTTATACTATTGTTCGACATTTTATTGGTACACCTACTAATATTTATTCTCGCATACATGATCAACTTAGTAACCTTACTTGCCCAACTTTAAGTGATTTTCGATGGTATAAAGACGTATTTACCTCTAGAGTTATGTTACGTGAAGATTGTACTAAATCCTTTTGGAAGGAAAAATTCATTAATGGATTACCTAGTCTATTTGCTCACAAAATTAGAGATGTTCTTAGTCAACCTACTGGTGTTATTGAATATGACAATTTAACCTATGGAGACATCATTAGCACTATTCAAAAAGAAGGATTAAAAATGTGTATTGATCTTAAACTTAGTCAAAAAGCCACTAAGGATAAACATAAAGCTAAATATGAATTAGGAAATTTCTGTGAACAATATGGTTTACCTCCTGTTGCACCTTCCCGTAGAAAATCACACAAATATTCTAAACATAAACATAAATCCAAATATTCTAATAAATATCGAAAAAATTATTCACCTTCCAAATCCAATGATAAATTTTATACTAAACCCAAAAAGAAATATTATAAATCACATCCCAAATCTAAAAATAATAAAGATATTACCTGCTATAATTGTGGTCAAAAAGGACATTATTCAAATAAATGTAAAGAAAAGCAAAAATTAAAGGATAGAGTTAACCAACTTCAAATTGATGATAATTCCAAAAATCAGTTATTTGAAATCTTCCAATTAAATCAATCTGTTAGCGACTCCTCTTCTGATCATCCAAGAACTTCCTCTGATTATCATTCACCTAGTGATGATTCTGACAATCATATTAACCTAGGATGTACTGATGTCTGCTGTAAACCAGTCAAACAACTAACTGTTCTTACTAAAAACACCCAAGAAGAATCTGCTCTTATTGAATTAATTAGTAAATTAGATGATCCCAATTTAAAACAAAAATATATTGATAAACTAAAATCTTTATTAATTCATTCTGATGATAAACCTAAGATTGATAAACCTATTATCAGCTTATCTAAGACTTTAGAAAGATTTAAAAATAAAACTAAAGAAATTACACTTCAATATTTACAATCTGAAATCAATCAAATCAAACAAACTATTAATGAATTAAGACAAAAAGATCAAAAATTAGAAGATGAAATTATTACATTAAAACTTAATAAAAGTTTAGATAATTTCCACAACTCAGTCCATGAATCTCCTAATGAATCTCAACATAATTCTGACCCCGATTCTGATCACACTAATCCTGATAGATTAATATTTGACAATAGATCACAATCCCATACTCTTGATGATAACAGATTAAATCTAATCAATAAAATCTATATGCAAAAATGGTATTCGCGAATTAAGATAGTTGTTAATGATTTTGAATTGAACTTAATTGCTCTAATAGATACCGGTGCTGATTTAAACTGTGTACAAATAAACATAAACATGTTTGCTTAACACACATGGTATCAAAAACTTAATTTAAAAACAAGGGGGTGACTAGAGGGGTTGGAGGTTGTGACTAGAGGTGGGGGTGTCACGACCCGCTCCCCGTATCCAAGGGTTAAGTATCGTGATGGCCAGTAACTGAAGTTACCTCCGGCCAATTCTTGAACAAATTAATAAACGCAAGCGGAAGAAATATTTAAGCGAGGGTACCAAAATAATCATCGGAGCTTCTATTTTTATTACAAAATGTATTAATCAAAAAGGCCGATATTTACATATAAAAATGTCATAAAAGTGCTGTGTGCGTCTATTCCACAGCCTCGCATCTAAGACTTTCCAAAAGCTATTTCTGAATTGCATGTTTCCTGAAAATTGGTAAACAACTATAAGCACATGGCAGAGTGAGACATATTATACCAAGAGTATAAGGGACACGAAATAACCATGGATAGTTAGTTAGGCCAAAACATTTAAGGTAACTCAATTTGGTGAATAAATCATTTGAGTAACAGAAACTGAAATACAGAAAGTATGTAAATATATAACCATAACCACGATACCGAACAGAACAGAATAGAGGTCATAGAAGTGACAATCAGAACAGATGTACGGATTCAAAAGGTGGCTCATACGGATTCTAAAGGTAGCTCCCACAATAGTGTAGCACTTAGCTCCGCACAACACTTTGGTCCGCACAGAACAGAGGTACGGATTCTAGAGGTGGCTCCCACAATAGTGTAGCACTTAGCTCTGCACAGCACTTTGCTCCGCACAAAACAGAGGTCAATGGATCCATGACAAACAGAGGACCACAAAGTGGTTAAACAGAAGCCAATGGTTATTTAAGTCCCCCAAGGCATGGGACTCCCATAGTGGTACTTACAAAACATAATTGTATATAAGGTCACAGTCAAATATTCTTTAAAATATAAGCAAACATATCCATGGGTTTCCTTTTAAGCAAATAGGGTTCAGAAATAAAACCACGTAACTGAAATGTTTATATAATTTATAATAGTTTATAAAACATAACTTGTATAAAATAAATATGGTAAGTCAAAACATATATAAAATACATTATGGTAACTCAAGGTATAATATAACTCACCTTAACTTTAATACCTTACTACCTTACTTTTTCTTTCCACTATCAAAGACCCTTTTAACTTTCATTATTTTCTCTTCCTTTCTTTCTCTCTTTTCTTTCTTTTCTTCTTCCTTTCTTTCTTTCTTTCCTCACTGATTTCAATCACTCTAAGCCTTCTTATCAGTTCTTCCCAATTTATAGAGAAGTATAAATGCCCTGTGGCCGACACGTGGCGATCTCAACCCTTTTTCATAATTCATTCAGATCTCCTTCATTAAAATTTAGATTATCACTTATCTATTAAATATATATATAAGATATTTACATTTTGTCCCAAATTCTTAATATAACTATATAAATAAATTAATTTCTAATTAAATTACATTTTATCGTATACTAACAAAAAATAAATTATTTATTTTACTACCATACCCATTATTATTATTATTATTTATACTTTGACCTCTCAATTTTTAATAATTATATTATTTTACAAAATTACACATAATAATATATAATAGATTATATATTTTCCTAACTGAGATTAAATAATATTAGTATAAATTCTACAGAATAATTAAAAAAATTCTTGTTGTTACAGGGGGTGTCCAGCAGTAGTGATAAGCGGTAGATGGCTGGAGGATGTGGGGAAGGGAGGAAGGAATGAAAACTTGTTCAAAAACAGATGAAAGTAACGTTTTTTATATTGCTTGAATTTAGTAAAAATTTTACATTATTAAAAAACAAAAAAACAAACAAGTTTTCCGAGAGTAAATAAGGGAAAAGAAACATGCTATATTCATCTCATGGTTGCATTAACTAGAACCTTTAAGTATAACAATTTAATACCCAGTAATTATAGCTTTCAGATCTATGGTAAACTCAATGAATCTCCTATCTATGAGAGCTATTTTAGGGGCAATTTTTTTTATTAGTAGTAAATAGAGATATTCAACATCTGAATACTAGTTGCAACTACTCTCAATTAGTGATATTCTAGCATTTGAACAAGGAAACCAGTTATTCAACATCAATCAAAAACCATTCAATGTAATTAAAATATAAATTATTTCAATTATCACATATTTCAGATATACCTCTGTCCTGGAAAGTTCATTGACTGTGAAAGTTGAAACACAAGACTAGCTAGTTGCATTTGGAGTTCAAATATCCTTCTGCCTTCTTCATAGTTACTACCAAATGCTGTTCGAGCAATCACATTGGCAGCTAAATTTTGGAGATAAGGTGACACATCTAACTTACATGAACCCCCTTTTTCCGAGACCAACTCCTCCCATTTGCTCATCATCTTGTACAACACACATGCATCACTGGTAGCATGTGCTGTATAAAACACAGGGAAAATAATGCCAAGAAATTGTCAAGAACATAGCCCGACAAGATTAAACGACATATAGTTAAAATGCATTAGAAATTTGCTATGACACGTGTGCGAGTGCTGATATTGGTACTATAGTACATCGATATAGTAAAAAAGATTTAAAAAATAAGGAACGGGTACGAGTGGACACGTTTATAGAAAAACTATTTATTTTTAATTTGAAATATTGTATAAGCCTTCGTTTGGCATAGAAGGTTTTTAGGCTTTTTGGCTAAAATAGTCACAAAAAGATAAAATAGGCTTTTTAGCCAAATAAAATAAAATGTCACATCTAAACCATAATCATTTTATTTTTTCTTTCACAAAAATAAAAAAAGTCAAAAAAAAATCTATCCCAAACGAGACTTTTTAGCCCCAGACTATAGTCAAAAAGTCAAAAAAAAAACTAAAAAGCCAACCCATATCCCAAACGAAGCCTGAATTTATTCGTTAAGATCTAACCTACAATTCATATTTAATGCCAAAAATATGATAAAAATTAAAATTAAATGTCATTATATTAAATAATTTACAGACTAAAGCATACCCATAGCCTTGTGCGATAGTTTTATGTTGTCTAACCACCATAATGTAGGTTGTTAGTTCACGTCCCTTGTGGGGCGTGGGGGGATGGCTCTGTTTCCTTTCCCCTAAGATCTAGGTTAGAGTAAGTACTAACGAGTAATTAAAATTAAAAATAAAAGGTACTAACGAGTAATTAAATTAAAAATAAAAAGTTAATTTTAAAATTATGTTAAGCATTGAAAAAAAAAGCCAATGAATCTAACTTTACAAAAGAAATACTATTTCTGTTGGGAAAAGAGAGTAAAGCATGTCTTTTAGCTAAATGGTGGTGGAGATTTTGTGTTGAAGATAAATCCTTGTGGAAGAGGGTTCTGTGCAGTAGGTACCAATGTAATGGTGGGAGATGGTTGCCTTTTCTTTGTTCTGCTGAATGTTACTCTAAGGTATGGGGTGGGATATTAAGTGTTGGCCAATCCAACCCTTGATTGCAGAGTATTTTTCTTGACAATATTAAGCTGGTAGTGGGAAATGGGGGCAGGACTCAGTTTTGGAAAGATCACTGGGGTGGAAATCAGTGCCTTATGAAGGAGTTCCCTAGGCTGTACAGCTTATCAACAGAAAATGACATATCTTTAATTGCACTGCTTGAGAGGAAAAGATTACCAAAGGTCTGGGATCTCAACTTTCGAAGAGTGTTGTTTGCTTGGGAGGCCGAGGATTCGGAAAGGTTAGTCACTTTCATTAATCAGGAAGAGTTAGGGGTAGTGGACAGTAAAGATTGTTTGAAGTGTTTGGCAAGTCCATCGGAACAATTTACTATATCCTTCCTTCTAAATGTATATGTGGCTAGTCCGCCTTTGGTGAGCACTGGTTTGTTATGGTACAATCTGGCTCCCCCGAAAGTTCAATTCCTTAGTTGGTTAGCGTAGAAAGGAAGATTGAAAACAGCTGTTTTTCTGTAAAAGATTGGTGAGCTAAATCAAAGTGATTCCATTAATTGTGTTCTTTGTAGGAATGCTGCTGAATCAGTTAATCATGTTCTCCTTTGGTGTCCTTTTGTATGGCAAGTATGGTCAACAATGTTGGATTGGTGGGGGCTGCAGTGGGTTCTGCCTGGCAGTGTTGAAGGGTTGCTACATTGGTGGATGGGATTTAAATGGCGAAAATTTGAAGCTAGAATTTGGAAGGTTATTCCATTGGCAATCATGTGGTCTACTTAGTGGGTTCTGCCTGGCAGTGTTGAAGGGTTGCTACATTGGTGGATGGGATTTAAATGGAGAAAATTTGAAGCTAGAATTTGGAAAGTTATTCCATTGGCAATCATGTGGTCTACTTGGAAACTTAGAAATGAAGTGATTTTTAGTGGGAAACAGTTCTGCCTTGCTGACTTCTGCGAGTTGATTATGGCGAGAGTGGCTTTTTGGGTCAAAGCTCATTCAAAGGGGGTGTTCTTATTCAGTCCAAGACATCATCTGTAAATTGCAGCAAATCAAGTATGTGCCTCTGTCTTGATGCTGCTGAGTTGTGCTGGATGGAGGGCTTCGGTGGTTGCGTTGGATGCTAGTCTACTCTTTTGTAAGCTTGTGCGAAAGAGGGGTTTTAGGACTGCTGTTTTTGGAGCTGTTTGTGTGTTGATCCTCTTTGCTTGTCTTGTTTTCTATGTTGGGTGGTATCTCACCATCCTTTGGTGTGCTTGTTGGGTGTCTCTTCACCTTGCTTTATTGCTGTTGTTCATTCTGTTGTATGTTGATTTTCATCAATAAAGTTGTTTCCTTTTTGCTGATTAAAAAAAAGAAAAAGAAAAAAAAAAAGAGTAAAGCATAATAGTAAAAATTATACAAGTGATATATTTTAAGTCCTATATTTGATAACTTGTTCCCAAAAAAATTCAATTCTCTTATGATATATTTTATTCCAAGTTTACCCTACACGTTAAAATATATATGAATAACAATTTTATAAAAATAATAATTTATTTAAAAATATTTTTAAAATTTAAGAATAATCAAATTTTATTAAACAAAAGCTTATAAAATTCATTATTTTATCTCACAATTTGAAAAAATATGAATTTTCAACAATATTATTTTCCACAATTTTTTAATAGAATATTAATAAAATTAGACACTTTGAATTTGTTTACCAATTTATTTTTGATCATGTGAGATAACAGAAAATGATTTATGACATAGTTCTTTTTGATCAAATTATTCATAATTTTGTTTGATGTAATTTGTTTAATTTTGACAATTTAAAAACATAGTATTGAAGTAAATTAAAATTGTTTAAATAGTTAGTAATCATAATAAAGCATACCATTAGGAAAAATTGAACTTCTTGGGAATAAGTTATAAAAATAAGACTTAATTGTTAAATTTGATAGAATTCACTGATAATCTTGGTCACAAAAAACTAATATATATGTTTAGTTTTCAGTTTTTAGAATTTACTTTTCAGAAAATTCTACTTTTTGTTTTCCATATTTTTTTTTGTTTTCACTAAATTTTCTTTTTAATATTTTAAACAATTTTTTAATTTTAGACACACCTAACATAAATACACTTAAAGAGTATAATATTTGTGAAAAAAATCTTTAAAAAATTCATTAAATACCAAAAAAAAAAAAAAAAAAAAAAAAATTCAATACATTTTTCATATTTTTGTATATTTATTAATTTTTTAAAATATTTTTCACAAATATTTTACTATTTAGATTTATCTAAGGTGTATCTAAGTAAAGTGCATATAAAAAAGTAAACAAATTAATCAAAATTTTAAAAATATTCACTAAAAAAAATCTGAAAAATAAAAAATTCAATTTTTAAAAAATTAAATTAAAAAAATTGAAACTAAACACACTGAATAAGACCAAAAACCTCATATCATATCTAAAATTGACGAACTCAAATTAACGCTCTATATGTGTCCCTTTTTGTTTACATGTAGAGTGCTTAGCACATGTGTTTGAACACTGTGTTTGGCAATTTGACAAACGTCACGACACGAATATGATATGATATTCTAACATGATAATGACACAACACGTGGAAACATGCAAAAATGTTATAAAAATAAATAAATAAATAAATAAAACCTTTCTAGTTGTATGCAAAACGACAAATGAAAAAATAGAAAAAGTACCTTCAATTTCTCAAGATAGAAAGCAGGGTTCATAATCCTTCTATGCTTAGCCCATTTCTCACCCTTATAGCCAGCAAGGCCAGAAAGTAGCAAGCTAAGGGTAGGACTTGGGTGTTGGCTTTTTGAAATTATTGTTTTTCAGCAAAATTTCTTCTATTAGTTGAGGCTCCATTATCATTACTGTGGGACTCGTCCCTGTCCATATCACACACTTCTTACCTGCACATCTCGATATGTTTATAACAAGAAGAAAATATTTGTATCGTCTAGGTGAGTAAAGAAAATAAAATAAAAAAATGTGAAAGAGAAGTAAAAGATTAAAAAGTCAACGATACGATAATTAAAGAGCAAAAATGTGAGATGAATATGGTGAAATTTTTCTCAATGAGACTGTTTCTCACTAAATCTCACCATTTTTGTAGAAAATATGCAATGTAGTAGAGTTTTTTTTTTTTCCTTTTCCCTCACAATTTATCAACTTTTTGGTATAATTTATTGAGACTTTGATTTTCTCCATTCCATGAACATAATCAAAGATTTTCATTACATATTTAATGATTTTAAAATAGAAATAAAAATTTATAAGTATTTTAAATATAAAAAAAAAATCATTATATTGGTGTAATGAAACATGAAGACAGATTTTTTCTCACCGTTTCTCATCAAATCATGTTATCAAAACAGAATGTAACAGAAAAAAAAAAAAAAAATAAATAAATAAAAATAAGAGAAAGAAAAAGTGACTCACCATACTTGTTGGCGATGTGATGGTGAAAGAGGAGGACACGTGGGAGGACTGTTAACTCCAGTCCACATGGAGGAGTAGTTGGAGGTTGGCTCTCCAAGTCAAGAAGTAAGAGGGAAAATGGTAGGTGGCAACCAATCCATTAATTTCTTTCTTGACTTTGTTTCCTCCCATTTGTGTATAAAATGGGAAGAGGTGAGCTGAGTTAGATCATCAGAAAGAGAAAGACAGAGTAGAGAGTGTAATCTGTGAGTGGGAGTGCTATAGAAAGAGAGAGTGAGGTGTGAGTGTTGTAATCTCCCTCCGGGATAAAATTCTATAGTGGATATCTCTCCCGTGGACGTAGACTATTATCGAACCACGTAAATTTCTCATCTCTTTTCTGTGTGCGATTGATTTCTGGTGTGCCTTAATCCTAATAAGTGGTATCAGAGCCTTGTTGGTCGATTTTCGAAAAAACAGGGTGTGTTTTTTTAAAATTGCCCAGAAATCAAGTTGCTTAAGATTCACTTTTAAGCATATAGGAAGGAAGCTCTCGACGAAAAGGGTCCAAAATGCAAAGCTGAGCCCCAGAAAAGAATCCACGCGTTGTCACACGACACATAAATAAGGCGCATGAGTTTCAGTCTTGGACACGCGCCGTTGACAGTATCGGTGCGTCACACCAGTCTCAAGCACGCGCCCAACGCGCGATGGAAGGAAGAAGGAGAGTGGTGTGCACGTGTTGATGACGTCACCACCACGTCACACGCCATTTGGAAGTCATGTCACCGACACGTCAGCCCAGGTTAGAGCCACGTGTCTACTATGTCAGAGCCACGCATCTGCCACGTTAGCGCCACGTGTTTGATACGTCATTGCCACGTGTCTGACACGTCATCACCTTGTTGACAAGTTAACCTGTCGGGTTGACCTGACCTGACCTAGAAGCAGAGGGATTATCCGGTGCTACGCAACTACAATACATCAACACATCTGAACCGTTGAACTTATTTTGGCTAGATCTTAGCCATTTGAAATCTGATTTTGATGATCCAATCGTGGTTTTCAACTATTTGGAGTATTCCAGAGAGATCTGTACGGTCAGATTTTTTAATCAGAGTTTCTATGAAAAGTAAAAAGACAATGGAGGAATCCACATCAACTTCAGGATCCATGATCAAGTTGAATCCTTCAAATTATGCAATCTGGAAGTTGTGGATGGAAGACATTCTATATTATAAAGACCTGTTTGACTCTATTGCTCTAAAAGGGGTTAAACCGAAAGAAGTGAAGGATGAAGACTGGATAAAGATGAATCGGAAGACTGTCGATTGTATCATACAATGGATAGACCACAGTGTGTTCCACCATGTCGCCTAGGAGACAGATGCATATGTCCTTTGGACAATGTTAGAAGGAATGTACCAGTCAAAGACTGCCCGAAACAAATCCTTGGTGATGAAAAGGCTTGTAAATCTGAAGTTGAAGAATGGTGTGTCTGTCACCGAGCACACCAGTGAATTCAAGAATCTGGTTAATCAACTTGCAACCATTAAGATGCCTTTGGATGATGAAATACAAGCCGTTCTACTGCTCAGTTCTTTACCGGACAACTGGGAGACGTTGGTGGTTTCTCTCAGTAACTCTGCACTAGAGGGGAAGTTGACCATAAGCATAGTCATAGACGCCATGTACAATGAAAAGACAAGGAGGAAAGACATGGGAGGTAATTAGTCCTATGCTCTTGTCACAAAAGATAGAGGTAGAGACAGAGGTAAAGGAAGAAGCAGAAAAAGAAGCAAGAGTAGAGGTAGATGGAACAACAAGAGTAAATCCAGAGACAGTAAAAGTCAAGGTAACTCTAGCTTCACTTGCTTTCACTGTGGCCAGGAGGGTCACATAAAAAGGAACTGTCCAAGCCGGAAAGATAAAGGTCAAAGTAGTAAGTCAAAGGGAGATGAGAACACTACAGCCACAACAACTGATGAAATACTTCTTGCAATTGGTGAAGAGGAGGATTGCCTCACGTGGCTGACCACAGCTATACAAAGTGGGTGATAGACACAGCTGCATCCTATCACGCCACTTCCCACAAAGAACTCTTCAGCTCGTACAACATTGGAGATTTTGGCACTGTTCGAATGGAAAATTCTAGCTATCCGAATATTGTGGGCATTGGAGACATTAGTATTCAGACTAATGTTGGACACAAGCTGGTTCTTAAAGATGTGAGGCATTTTCCAGATTTGTGCCTCAATCTTATCTCCGGAAGCGCCCTGGACCAACAGGGCTATACAAGTACATTCAGAAATGACCGTTGGAAGCTGATAGGAGGAGCTTTGACAATCGCCAAAGAAGAGATGTCTTCAACACTGTACAAGACTGAAACGAAGATCTGTCTGGGAAGTCTTAATGCAGCAGAAGACAAGAAGTCACCAGACTTATGGCACAGAAGACTGGCTCACATGAGTGAGAAGGGATTGCATCTGTTGGCAAAGCAATCTAAGATACCCTTATCCAAAGGGAGTGCCCTGAAACCATGTGATCAGTGCCTTTATGGCAAGCAACATCGAGTATCATTCAATTCAATGAGCAAGAGGAAAACAGAAGTGCTCAGTATGGTATACTCGGATGTTTGTGGCCCAATCGAAGTGGAGTCACTTGACGGTCGCAAGTATTTTTTGACCTTCATTGATGATGCATCAAAGAAGTTGTGGGTGTATTTCCTGAAGATGAAGGATGAGGTATTCCGGCACTTTCAGGAGTTCCATGCAATGGTGGAAAGAGAGACCGAGAAGAAATTGAAGTGTTTTCGCACAAACAATGGTGGCGAGTACACTTCCAATGCTTTTGAAGCATATTGTGCTAGCAGAGGTATCCGGCACGAGATAATAGTTCCGGTACCCCACAACACAATGGTGTGGCAGAGAGGATGAACCGTACTATTGTTGAAAGAGTCAGATGTATGCTCAAAATAGCAAAGTTGCCAAAGTCATTCTGGGCTGAAGCCGCCCGTACAGCCTTTTATCTCACCAACAGGTCGCCTTCAGTCTCGTTGAATTTTGCGATACTTGAAGAAGTCTGGTCTAGAAGAAAGATATCATATTCTCACTTGAGAGTCTTCAGGTGTAAGGTGTTCGCACACATCTCCAAGGAAAATAGACAAAAACTCGATGACAAGTCCACTCCATGCATATTTGTGGGCTATTCAGATGCAGCATTTCGGTACAAGTTGTGGGACCTAATAAACAAGAAGATGTTTAGGAGCAGAGATATTCTGTTCCAAGAAGACCAGACAATAGCAGATTTTGAGAAGTCTGCAAAATCTAGAGATGTCATCACCCCAGACTTGTTTCCATCTCCTAGCCATCACAAAATGCTAGATGTGATGATGTGCAACAAGAAGTGCCAGAGTTGCAGGATTCTATGCCAGAAATTGAGGATTAGGAGGAAAGAAATGAAGACCCGGATGAAGAGGGTGTTGAGTAGGGGGTAGCAACCCCCCTCAACTAGAGGCAACTGGGCCTCAGTTGCGAAGATCTGGAAGAGCTACCGTGCCATCAACCAAATATCCCGTTTCTCAGTATATTCTGATTACTGATGAGGGGAAACCTAAGAGTTTTTCTGAAGCAAAGAGTCATACAGAGAAAGATTGCTGGATGCAAGCCATGAAGGAGGAGATGAGTTCTTTGTAGAAGAACCACACTTATGAGCTTGTTTCACTTCCAAAGGGCAGGAAGGCATTGAAAAACAAATGGGTGTACAAATTGAAGAAAGATGGCAACGGTAAAATACTGCAGCATAAAGCTCGCTTGGTGGTCAAAGGTTTTGGACAAAAGAAAGGAATTGATTTTGATGAGATCTTTTCCCCAGTTGTGAAGATGACTTCCAATCTAGTAGCTCTGGGATTAGCAGTTCGCTTGAATCTGGAGATAGAACGGATGGATGTCAAAACTGCCTTTCTCTATGATGATTTGGAGGAAGAGATCTACGTAGAGCAACCAAAAGGATTTGAAGTTATAGGGAAACAGAACCTAGTCTGCAAACTAAAGAAAAGTCTCTATCGCCTGAAGTAGGCGCCGAGACAATGGTACAAGAAGTTTGATTCATTCATGGTGGATCACGAGTACACAAGAATAGTAGTAGATCAATGTTTATATTTCTGAAGGTTTTCAGATGGAAACTTCATCATCCTACTGTTGTATGTCGATAATATACCGATCATCGGACATGATATTGCTATGATCAACAAGTTGAAAAGGGACTTGTCGCAGTATTTTGACATGAAGAATTTAGACCCAGCACATCAGATTTTGGGTATGTAGATTGTTCGTGACAGGAAAGCCAAGAAGATATGGCTGTCACAGGAGAAATATGTCGAACAGGTGATTGAAAGGTTCAACATGAAAGATGCCAAGCCAGTTAGCACACCACTGGCCAGCCATTTCAAGGGGACAAAGCGTTCGTGTCCCACAACTAGCTCTGAAAGGAAAGAAATGAAGGCAATCACCTATTCCTCTGCAGTAGGAAGTTTGATGTATGCAATGGTGTGTACCCGGCCAGATATAGCTCACGCAGTTGGCGTTATGAGCATATTCCTCGCCAATCCAAGAAAGAAGCATTAGGAGGTTGTCAAATAGATTCTTCGGTACTTGAAGGGAACTTCAAAGATGTGTCTATGTTTTGGGGGAGCTGAACCAATTTTGGAGGGTTTTACAGATGTCGATATGGCGGGTGATCTTGATGGTAGGAAGTCTACATCAGGATTTTTATTCACCTTTGCAGGGGGAGCTGTTTCATGGCAGTCCAAACTACAAAAGTGTGTTGCTTTATTTATAACAGAGGCAAAGTACATTGCTGCCACAGATGCTAGAAAGGAAATGTTATGGTTAAAGCGGTTTCTCCAAGAATTGGGTCTACAGCAAGAAGAGTACAAGGTACATTGTGATAGTAGAGTGTAATTGATCTGAGCAAGAATTCCATGTACCATTCACGTACAAAGCACATTGGTGTCGATATCATTGGATACGAGAAGTGATGGAAAAGCAGCTGATGAAGCTAGTAAAGACTCACACGGACAAGAATCCTTCTAACATGATGACCAAGGTCGTCACCAGAGACAAACTGGAAGTTTGCAAGAATCTGACTGGGATGGACTTCAAGTAAGAAGTCAGTTATCCATATAGGCATGGAGGGGGAGAATTGTTAACTCTAACTTACATGGAGGAGTAGTTGGAGGTTGGCTGGTTGGCTCTCCAAGTTAAGAAGTAAAGGGGAAGATGGTAGGTGGCAGCCAACCCATTAATTTCTTTCTTGACTTTGTTCCCCCCCGTTTGTGTATAAAATGGAAAGAGGTGAGCTGAGTTAGATTATCAGAAAGAGAAAGACAGAGTAGAGAGTGTAATTTGTGAGTGAAAGTGCTATATAGAGAGAGAGAGTGAGGTGTGAGTGTTGTAATCTCCCTTTGGAAAAAAATTCTATAGTGGATATCTCTCCCGTGGACGTAGGCTATTACCGAACCACATAAATTTCTTATCTATTTTTCTGTGTGTGATTGATTTCTGATGTGCCTTAATCCTAACAAGGATATTGTTATTGTGAAGATGGAGAGGTTTGGAGCAAGCTTGTCTGGTAATGCTCATTATAGCTTTGATATCTCCATAGAAGAGCCTATATGGATTTCTATGGAGACCTTGCTTTCTCAGCAACCTCTCAAGTTTCTTCGCTTCAACCATAACCAATTCAACACTTTCCATAACCCTAACACACCCCCAATCAAACCTATCTAGATCTATACACTACTACTCTTCATTCCATTTTCAACGCCTCCAAGCTTTCTCTCTCTCTCTCTCTCTCTCTATATATATATATATATATATATTTCAGTCTCTGTCTGATCTCTGATCTTCAACTCATGTAAACGAGAGAAGAATCTTTATTGATGAAATTGACGAGAGAGAGGGACTATCTTATTTATATTTATATTTTCAAAATAATTTCAAATTTTGTCTCATTTTCTTTCTAATACTGTTCCATTAAAACCCAAGCCATCCACGTGATATGATATAGGGACAAATTATTCGGTAAAGAAAACAAAAAGAGTTTATTGCACTTTTTGCCCTTAAAGTATTGTCAAATTACTTATTTAGACCTATTTTGAAAAGTAGGTTAAAAGTCATTTTTCAGCTTTTAACCTACTTCACTCTCTCACAAAAAAAGTCAAAAAAAAGCTAAAAAGAAGCTTTAAACCATCTTCCAAAAACACCCCTTAGGTTTGTTTATTTCGACATAAAATATTATACACAAAATATATTTTTCTTATAAAATTAATTTGATATAGAAAAATATTTTTATTTATGTTTTCTGCATTTGGTTGATACTTGAAACAAAAATATTTTATTGTTTAAAAGATAAATTTTGATTCAATAAAATGTCATTTATGACTTTTTAATAAACTAATATATTTATTTGAAAAGATTAAATGTGTTGAAAAGGCAGTGAGTGGGAATCAATTTTGTAAAAACTGACTTACGGAATTTTTAAAGGTAAGTCATTTTTTAGAAAATGATTCAAAAATATTTTTCTTAAAAAATGTTTTACATATTTTTTGTTCATCCAAATAATGGAAAATGAGTAAAATATTTTTGGGGGCCTTAGTATCTAACTATCAATTGAGTCTATCAAGTTCTTAATGTATATAAATTAAAATTCATTTAATTTTTAACTATCAATTGAATCTAGTGAGTTCTTAAAATATTTAATTCAAACCTATTTAGACCTTGTAGGAGGGGTCAAGTCGGGCCTGTTAAAATTAATTAGGACCAATCAAAAAATCCAAGATTGGTGGACCTGGATTTTTCGCCATCAAACAGGCCGAATCACTCTAAGCCTTGAAAGGGTTCGGATCCACAAACTTAGAGACTTACTTGGGCTCAGACTCAAAAGGGTATTGAGCAAGCCTAGAGATCCGAGACACTCGGGCTTCGAATAGATTCGATCGCAATCTAGAGGCCGCTCCATTGGTGAGTCCCAGAACATTTGCAAACTTGGAGCATTCCGGGATCAACCCACCAGAATCATGAATGACGTTAGAGCCCAAACGAAGGGCCTAAATCCCGAGGATGAGGGGTGGAGATGAATTCGCTTATCGGTTAATTTAGCGTATATC
>JAPPVO010004356.1:0-20172 GCA_030407325.1 Camellia japonica | reverse complement strand
GGCCTAAATGCAAAATACATACTAATCTTGTGCATTGATATGTTAATATTAAAATATTACAGGAAAAAAATTATTTTATTTCCTTGTGGTATGTCATTATAGCACTTTATCCCATTGTATTTTAAAAATAACAATATACTTTTGGACTAAAATGAAACTGTTAACTATAGATGTAAAATGATTATACTACTCTCACACCCTATATTTTTTTTGTTATTTTCTTTCTTTCTCATCTCTCATACACGTAATTTATAATGTCTAGTATTAATTTAATTAAATCACAATTCATTATAAATTCTTAATTATTTATTGTAATTTTCAAATTTTTATTATAATTTTAATTTAATTATATTTTAGATCACGATTAATCCTAAATATTTAACTATTTATTGTAATTACTAACTTTTTAATCCAATTATATTTTAGATCATAATTAATCATAAATTCTTAATTATTTATTATAATTTCAAACATATTAATCTAATTTTAATTTAATTACATTTTATATCAATTCTTAATTATTATTTATTTTATATTTTTATTTAATTATATTTTAAATCAATTCTTAATTATATTTTATATTTTAGATCAATTCTAAATTATATTTTAATTCACATTTTAATCTAATTATAGGTTTAGAGAAAATGGGGATAAAATTGTCCTTTTGTTATATTAATTTCATTTTAATTTTTCAGAAAACAAAACTTACTCTAAAAAATGGTGTGTGGAATACATATCCCGTTAGTTTGGATGAAAAAACTAATGGTAGCACTTTGGACTGAAATCATATGGGACTCTCTGACTATATTTGAACGATAAGAGTAGGGCTACAAATGAACAGAACTGTTTGTGAATAGGCTCGAGTTCTGCTTGGTAAGAGTATGTTCGAATTCGGTTTATTAAATTTTTTTTACATTCGAACTCGAACTTGAGCTCGAGCTCGTTAAATCTTTAATAAACAAGCCCAAACATTCTAAAACTCGATTCGTTAGTTGGTTCGTTTAATATTTATTATTTATTTTTTAAATAATGTAAAAATATGTATAAAAAATAAGATAAATATGTTATTTATATATTTAAAAAATATATAGATAGTACATTTATATAATAGTGGTAGTTGATATTATTATTTTGGTAAAATATTGATTTTTTTTTTAGTATGTTTATATATATTGTATATATAAATGTATAATCAAAATTTTAATTATAACTTTAGTTTCATACATAGGTTTGAATTTACAATTTTTTTGGCTCGTTAAGACTCGTGAATAGGTTCGAACTCGAGTCAAGCTTAAGCCAACTCGGCTTGAGTTCGGTTCGTTAAATTTTTATTGAACTTGAACTTGATCTCAAGTTCGTTAAAATCTTAATAAATAAGCCCAAATATACTATAGTTTGGCTCAGCTCATTTACAGTTCTAGATAAGGGATAAAGTACTCTACCCCCAAACTATAAGGAGTAAAATAAATTTAACCCAATATTATAATACCCAACAAACCGCTTTAAGAAATATAAAATTATCATAAGACTAATTTTAAGTCGCTATCCAATCTCAAATATATTCAGTCAAGAGAATATTTTTGATATAGGAAATCTCAAATTCAAAATCATTCACTTCACAAATTTTATGAGAAACAAAGTCAGAAGCACGTGATAATAATTTATACGTATAAACTGATACAATATGTATCTAATATGATCTTTAAAACTTCATAATATGATATGATAGGATATGTATCAATCTTTAATTTTGTCATGTGACATGCATGCTTCCCAAAAAGCTATGTAGTTTTGGATACTTAAGTTTGCTTGGTTACAATTTTTTAAAAATATTTTTTAGAAAATTTTATTTTTTATTTTTCGTATTTTTTTATTTTTATTGAATTTTTTTAATATTTTAAGTATTTTTTATTTTTTATTTTTTAAACATACCTAACATAAATATATTTAAAAAGTAAAAAATTTGTGAAATTTTTTTTAAAAAATTCACTAAATACCAAAAATACAAAAAAAAATACAAGAACTCAATATATTTTTTGTATTTTTATGTATTTATTAATTTTTTAAAATATTTTTTCACAGATTTTTTACTTTTTAGATACATCTAAGTAAGGTGCATCTAAAAAAGTAAAAAAAAATGTTTAAAACTTTAAAAATATTCACTAAAAACAAAAAAAAAATAAAAAAACAAAAAAACTTACTTTTTAAAAAACTTAATCTAAAAAACTCAAACCAAATACACTAGTAATTGTTTGTTTCAAACCATTTTCATATATTGTTCACTAACGCTGTGTTTGGTTGAGGGATTTGGAGAAGGATTTGGAAAGGAAAAGGAAAAAGGTGTGTGAAATTAGGTGAAATGTAAGTATATTTTATTCACATTTTACCAAACTTTTCCTTTTCCCTTTTCAAATCCCTCTTCAAATCCTCCAATCAAACACAAAAAAAATAAAATATTTTAATTACCAATTTTGTGATTTTCATGGGTGGAGCAGAAGTTAGCAGTAAGGAGTGGGATTTCAGAAACATGACCGAACAAGAAGAAGATCTCATCTCCAGAATGTATACACTCGTCGGAGAGAGGTATATAAATTAATTAATATATGATTGGAAAACATAAAATGATTTACAAATAAAAAATTAAACAATTTTTTTATTATTAAAATAATGTGGTAATACTTTTCTTTTCTTTTCTTTTTTTTAAATTTTAAATATGTGTCATTTATGAACATTTGTTTTTAAAATGATTATAAAAAGAATAAATATAAGAGCAAACTTATTTTTACATCTATTTATACACTCGTCTCACTATGGGGATGTAAATAGCTATAGAAATGTGTGATTATAGCATTGTTTATATAAAAAATTTATATAAATTTTTTATTTCTATAGCGTTATTGTTGGTATATATCATATCATCATTCACAAACAATTTTTTCTTATAAATATTTTAAAAAATTAAATTATTTATCTAAGTAACTCACTTTTCAATTAATTAGGCCTAATATAGTTGGCCACCATGACTCTTTTAAGAGCTTAATCTCATTGGGAAGGTCATAGGTTCAATTTGGTGATAATTTAACAACTAATAACTGACTTTTGCCGATCAAATAGAAAAGGGTAAATTACACAAATAATCCCTATAGTTTGGGGCTTGTGTCACTTTGGTCCCTGACTTTTCAATTGTGACACATTTGACCCTGAATTTTGAATCTTGTTCCAAATAAGGACAATTGAAGATATCATTAGATTTTTCAAGGGTAAAATTGTCAATTTGATAAAATATAAACTAATTTGACAAAAATAAATGTCAAACGAATATTTTTGAATTTTTAAAAATTTTTTAGACATTTATTTTTTTTTTACCAAATTAATTTTGATTATGTGTTTGGATAATGATCATGTAAAATTAATTTTAAAAATTAATCATGTAATTTTTATTAATTTTACATAATTTTATCATTGGTGGATGAAAATAATTTTTAAAAAAATTTAAAATATTTTTTTGACATTTATTTTTGTCAAATTAATTTATATTTTATCAAATTGACGATTTTACCCTTGAAAAATCTAATAATATTTTCAATTGTTCTTATTTGGAACAAAATTCAAAATTCAGGGTCAAATGTGTCACAATTGAAAAGTCAGGGACCAAAGTGACACAAGTCCCAAATTATAGGGATTATTAGTATAATTAACCCAATAGAAAAAGTAACTCACTTTTCACTTTTCAAATTATGTAGCGAACTAACAAACTTTTTTAAAATACAAATTCAAAATGAGATTTTACCATTAAATCGTAGATTTAAAATGTAATTTCATGATGAAATTACACCTTGAAGATGTGATTTCATAATAACATGACCCACTGGTGTTATAAATGTAGATCATGTCAATATAAAATCACATTTCAAACTTATGATTTTAAAAAATAAATTAGTATGATAAATAGTTTGAAAATTTTAATTATTTTCATAAATAATTTAATTTTTTGAAATACTCAAAAAAAAAAAAAAAAAAAACTCCACTAACACCGTTGTATATATATAATTTTTCAATAATAAACCATTATGTAAATAAATTTCATTTTATAAATGTGGTAGCTATTACATTATGTTGAATTTAATAGTTACATATTAATAAATAAATAGATTTTGTTAATGTGTTTTTAACACACATATTAAGAGAATTAAAAGAATTGTATATTCTGCATAAAAATAAAGTGCAATAGACACCTAAGACCATCTCCAACGGTGAATCAAACCCAGCATCAGATTTAAATTTTGATGAAAAATCTACTTTTTCATGCTCCAACGGTTGCACCAAAGTCATACCAAAATGAGATTTCAGCAAAAGTTTCATCAAACTGATGACAGACTCCGCGTTTCACCAAAACACTGTACATGACCGTTGTCAGGAGACGAACCGGTCGACCGGCTGGTTGACCAACCGGTCGCCCACCAAAAGTTCAAACAGTTCCCAAAAAAAGGTTCAAATCGGTCCAAAAAAAAAAAAAAAAAAATTTTTTGCTTAACCGGTCGACCACCAAAAGGTTCAAAAAGTTCAAAAAAATTCAAAAAAAATAAATAAATAAAAATATTTTTTGCCGTTACCGGTTGACCGGCCGGTCAACCAACCGGTTGCCCGGCACAAATTTGATGAAAAGGATTTGAGTCTGAACCGTTGGAGCGCGAAGTATCAGATTAAGGAAATTGTCACTTTTTGACTCAGATTTGGTGAAAAATCTGAGTAACCGTTGGAGATGCTCTAACTAAGCACATGGATAACATGTGTAAATCACTTTTTTTTCTGTTTGTTTTATTTAATGCAAATAGGTTGATAATTTAGATTGAAAATAAATCAAAAGATTATGATTTAAATTGATAAAATTAAAAATTTACAGTTTATTTTGTTACAAGAGTCAAACTTTGATATATATATATATATATACTAACAGTAAACCCATACCATGCACGAGATAAAAATAATAAATTTAACTATATTTTTTAAATAAAAATTTAAGTGATATATTATTTATGTTATTTATGTTTTAACATTACACTAATAACATATTATTTATGTAGAATATTTGATATGCTGTTAATCCAAAAAAAATTAAATTTATTAATGTAATAAAAACTTTATTTTACAAAAATATATATTACATTTTAATATAAACCTTTGAAAGTAGTGTTAGAGCCTTTAAAACTTGCTAAAATATTAATTATACATTGAAAATTCATCTAAAAAAATTTAAATTCAAGCTAGTAAGATATTTAGCACCAAGTGTTTAAAATACTTTGAATGTGAGTTTATATTAAATCTTAATAAAATATTTATCATTCTTTATGTAATATTAAAAAATTAAGTTCTAAAAATTACAAATTATAAAAAAAAAAATAGCATTATTAATTCATTACTTGAATTTTATTTATTCATTTTATTAAATATACTCAAGTGTAATTCATTATAATATTTTTTTGCATATCGTGGGTTTTATTAAATATACATAAAACGTAGTGAATTATGTATTTATAGTTAAATTTTGATTAAATATTTTTACCTTATCACATAAATTAAGTTTATTCGTGATATTATATTATGGTTAAGATATTACATACCTTTGATTGGCTTCTTTCAAAAATGGGCGTCTTATCTAATATAAACTCAATTTTATATATAAAGAAAGTAATTTATTTATTTATTTAAGAGAAAATTTATGATAAATTCAATTTAAGGAGATTATAAGGCATTAGGTCTAGTGAATATTTTTTGTTAGTAAAAGATTCACATTTTATGAAATAATTTAATGAAAAGTCCTGAATGATATGTTGTTTCCAATTTTACCCATTGACCTTTTTTTAAAAAAATTTATTTGTTTGACTTTTCGTTGACCATTTGTTCAAATTTATATGTAGCTATTCAATTTTTTTTGTCTATTTGTTCAAATAGTTTGTCCACCTGTTCAAATTTTATATCTATATGTTCACATTTTTTAACTATCTATTCAATTTTTTCTTCTATCTGTTCAATTTTTTCCCTAAATTCTATCTAACTAAACCAAACCAAGTCTTAAGTCCTATCAAATGGGATCGGCTGCATGAATCATTCTTTTCCACTCAATTCTATCTAAGGTCATTTCGTTAGTCAAATTAAGGAGATTCATATATCTATTTATTACACTAGTCCACGTCAATTTAGGTCTACCCATTCCTCTAACACTACCATCACTGTATCACATCTCTTCACTATTGCCTCTATTGGTCTCCGTTGTATATGACTAAACCACATCAATCTATTCTCTACCCATTCTTGAATATACTCACTCATTCATAACTCTGTCTTTTCTAGTCTTACCACACATCTACCTTAGCATCCTCATCTCAGCAATACTCATCTTATCTAAATGTTGTTTCTTAGTTGCACAACATTCCGTCTCATACAACATCGCCGGTTTAATAGTCATTCTATAGAACTTCTCTTTTAGTCTAATGGGTACTCTTTATCGCACAGTACTCTACATGTACTCCTTCACTTAAGTCACCCCGCCTTAATTCTGTGAACTACATCCGCTTCAATCTCCTCCATCATTGTGATAATAGATCCTAAATAACGAAAATGTTCACTCTTAGGTAGTCCTTGGTTCTCAATCTTCACTTATCCTTTGCTTCTATTGTGATTGTTACTAAAATTACACTCCATATACTTTGTCTTAATTCTGCTTATTCTAAATCCTTTAGATTCAAATGCTTTTTACTAAATTTCTAACTTAGTGTTAACTCATTCTCTAGTCTCACCCACCAACACAATATCATTTACGAAAAGCATACATCATGGCGTATCATCCTGAATATTGCGTGTCAACTCATCCATAACTAAAGCGAAAAGATAAGGATTGGTGTAACTTTACAGTAATTGAAAATTCACTCGTTTCTCCAACAAGTAATCTAATAGTGGTCACCACACCTTTACACATATCTCTGATCACATCAATGTAACATTTTGTCACTCATTTTTTCTCTAATACCCACTAGATTATATCTTGAGGCACTCTATCATTTGCTTTCTCAAGATCAATAAAAATCATATGAATATCTCTTTTCTTTTCTCTATACTTTTCTATTACTCTCCTTAAAAGATAGATCGCTTCTATTGTTGACCTATCAGGCATAAACCTTAATTGATTCTCTAACACTTCTGTTATATCTAGAAATCGACGTTCCATCACTATCTAGAAATTGACGTTCCATAACTTGATTTCTCTATAATTATTGTAATTTTGGACATCTCCTTTATTCTTATATATTGGCACTAAAATATTTTTCCTTCACTCCTTTGACATTTTTCTAGTCAGAAAAATCTTGCTAAATAACCTAACCAACCAAACAACCCCCTTCTTACCCAAACATTTTCACGCTTCAAAGGCATATCATTGGGTCCTAAAGCCTTATTCGATTTCATTTTCTTAAGTGCAAATTCTACTTCAAAATCCCTAATCCTATGATAGAACCTATAGTCGTGGTTTTCTTTATTACTGCATACTTCCTCCCATTTTGACCTATCTCTATGTTCTTCATTTAACAACTTCTCAAAATAATTCTTTCACATCTCCTTAATCTCTCTAACACCTTTCCTTAATCTCTCTAACACCTTAGAGCCCTCACATTTGATACACTTAGCATGATTAAAATCTTTTGTTTTTCTTTCTTATCTTAGCAAGTTTGTATATCATTTTCTCTTTCTCTTTACTATCTAATCTAGTGTATAGGTCATCATAAACTTTTAACTTAGTTTACCTCACTACTTTTTTAACCTCCTTATTGGCCAATTTGTAGCACTTAAGGTTTTCTCTCAGTTCAACCATTCTGTCACTTTTTAAAGCTCTCTTTTTTCATCTTTATTATCTCTTGGACCTCTTCCCACCACTATAAAGTTTTCCTAAAGTTGGATCCCTTTCCTTTCGACTCTCAAAAAATTTCTCTTGAGATTCTCCCCATATAATTGGCCATTGAGTTCTACATAGTGTTATCATCATCTTCTAAGTCCCAAGTACCTTCTTTATCCATTCTATTATTAAATATGTCTAGTTTATCCCCTTTTAAGTCTCACCATCTAGTTTTGCGATGCCATTATTTTTTCGAGCTTGGTATTGCCCTTTAAAGCATAAATCTAGTATCAAAATCCTATGTTGATATGTTAAGCTCTCTCCAAGAGCATAACAGATCCGAGCGGCTTTTTTACATGCTGGTTGTCGGCTACTTAACATACAACCCTTATCCTTTACCCAGGCTTGGGACCGACAGAGTTGTTAATTTTTTCGTAAGTTCTATCCATTTGTTCAATTTTTCTTATCTGTTAAAATAACAATTTCTTATCTGTTACTCAAATTTGAAAGCCCATTTTTCCTATCTGTTTGAAATTCATAAACTAATTTTTCTATCTGTTGCCATTATCCACCACCAACACTCAAATATTACACAAAAATTCATAAACTATTATTATCTATTTAAAATTTGAACAACTTTATCTTATATCTGTTTCATCATCATCATCATCATCATCATCATCAACAACTAAAATAATAATAACAAATCTGTATAGTTCTGAAGCATTACAGACTTGTTCAATACTATTACAGATTTATGTCATCATCAACATCAACAGCAACATATCAACAACAACTACTATATATATATAATTAGATCTTGAACATAAACACACAAACATTATTGAAAATCAAGCAGTACAACTTCAATATAAACCACCAATAACACTTATAGTACAAAACAAATTTAATAAATTAACTAATTAAAATTGATATACGCAATTGATAATGACTTTCACACACAAAAAAATGCTATAAGTTTCAAATTTTCTACCAAATAAATGATCAAATGTCTCACGTGAATATAGGGTCCACAAAATTATAGGCGTGTGACATTTAATCATTTATTTGATAGAAATTTTGATATCTCTAACATTGCCCTTCATACTAAAAAAAAAAAGGACACACACACAAATATATATATATATATATATATATAAACTACAATTGCTATCATTTAAAGTGCATTCTTTCAAGTGTTTGGGCCCATCAACACATATAATTCAAGTTAGCGAGATACCTCTTCATAAGTTAAGCATTAACAAATCTGGGGAAAAGTCAGATGGCATTTCATATATATAAATAATATATGATTTTGCATGGAAAATTGCATCTGATCAAATCTATGAATAATATATATACATATATGATTAAATCTTCAACTCAAACACTATCAATCTATGAATATATGTATAGAGAGAGAAAAGTTGTAGATCTCCGATGGCTTCGAAACGGCCAGTGATAGCGTAGCCCAACGATGAGATCACAGCGTCGCCGGGGCGGAGGTAATGGTGGATTCATTGTTGAGATCGACGGCGAAAGTAAATGCGATATCGTTGCTTTGATGGTGAAGGCGATTTCGTCGCTAAGATCCACGGCGATCCAATGCGACGTTGGGTGCCGACGGTACACAATATATACAAAGAAGGTGATAAAGAGTATTAGGAAATGTACACAATATATATATAGAAAGGTAGTTTGGTCATTTTATAGAAATTTATCTTTATATATAAGGGCATCTTCAATGGAGTTGCTATTTAACCTGCCAAAGTTATAATCTGGCAAAAGTGACAAAAAGAAGGTCTCTAATGGTCTGTTATTCTACTTTTCAAAGATAGCAGATGCCATTTATGTCCTCAAATTTGACAAGTTGAATAGAAGCTGCCAAACATATCACATCAGTAAATAAACAAATTTTAGGCACCAAATTCAGTTGAAAAAACAAAATTAAAATAGTAGAAAACCTCACAAATTTGATAATCAAACCCAAATTTCAAAGTGTAAAAATGGATTTATCACAATAAACCAAATTAAAACAGATTTTTTTTAATCATTTCTCAAATTAAACTCAAATTAATCATTTCAGAATCAAACCCAAATTAAAGCAGATTTTTTTAAATCATTTCTCACCAAATCACTCGATCCAAACGCAATGTAAAAATCACATAGATATTATCACAATAAACCAAACCAAGATAGGCTTACAGATAGATGGAACAACAAAAATTAAACCAAAAATCAAAATAATAATAAAGAAAATTTTAGCAAACATGCCAGTGCTGCAAGATGGTGGAGGATCGAAGTAAGTGAGAGAAAGAGAGAGAGAGAGAGAGAGAGAGAGAGAGAGAGAGATTGGAGTGAGCCGTTTTGATGATGGAGGAAAAGGAACGACTGGTTTGAGGAGAGGGACGACTGGTTGTAACCAACTGTAAGATAGAGATAAAGGGGTTGATGAACTTGTTTCCTTCCTCTTGAGTCATCAATTTAGAGAGAGAGAGCGTAGGGGCCTAATGAAACTTCTCTTCTGCCTCTTTGGGTCACCGATCTAGAGAGATACAGTGAAATGAAATTAGGTGGAGAGTGTGATTTGAAATAGAGTCTCATCTAGATTTGAAATAGAATCTCATCCAACGACTGAGAGATATGGACCATAGTGAGAGAAGAGGGAAGACAGAGTGAAAGGGAGAGGGAAGACAGATTTGTGTCTTCGAAAGGGTTGTACCGAAAAAAGGGCTAGATGATCTCAAAAGGGTTGTACAAAAATCATCTCAACCATTGAAAGTATATATGTGGACAATTGTGATCTCTCTTGGAAATCTCAAAAGAGCTGTTGTGCTTTATTTGGCTAAAAAAAAAATACAAACAATGGCCTTCATTTTTTTATTTTATTTTATTTTTTTTGAGTATTTTCTACAAAAGAGTGTAATATTATTTTTGTAATGTATAGTGTTAACTATTTTTTAGTATAATTTAAATTTTTCAATAAGGTATAATGAAAAAATAAATATATTTTTTCAAATGAAAGCAATAAAAAGATAAAATACATTAACTGACATTATATGAAGATAAAATACATTAAATGAAGATATGAAAAAATTAAATGAAGATTATTTTTTATATGTAGTTAAAAAAAAATTTATTAAATATGTAGTGATATGTTTTTTGGTGGGGTGAATTATTTATTTTATTTTTTTCAATTTTTTAATTTTTTAAAATTTTTTATATTTGTCTAGTCGGAAATAATATAAATATATAACTTTTTTTACAAACAGTTAAAAAAAGGTCACAAAAAACAAAAAATAAACAAAAATAAAATCACAAAAAAATCTATTCAAACAACACTTACAAACTTGGAAGGAAAGTTGGTTGAGAATTTGTCAAAATATCAAGTGACCATTAGAGCACCATTGCTATAATTTGGTAAAATAGCACTATTCATTGTCAAATTATAGCAATAGCCATTGTATTATAGCAACAACCATTGGAGATACTCTAAAGTATTTTTAAATATGAACCTTTAGACAAAGAAAATCTAAATTTGGACTTTTAGGCCGAAGGTGTTTTATTTAATCACAAGTAAAATAGTATAAAAGTTTAAGTTGTCATAAAGAATGTATAAACATAATGTTAACTAATGAAATTGATGAATTTAAAAATATTAATTAAGTCCAAAATTATGTATTTATCTCATCAATCATATTAAAACAATTATGTTAATTAAAATTACATTACATTATATTAAATTAATAAATTAAAATTTTCTAAAATTTAATTTCTTTGTTATTGATAGTAAAATCATATTGTACTGTAATTTATATTCAAAAATGAGTTTAATAAAAATGAATTTTAATTTATAAACACATTATTAATAAATTCATAAAATTAAAACTCGTGTACAAACTTATTCTTTAATTTTTGTACGCTCGTGGAAGGGTTTTAATTTTTTATTCTTAAATTTAACCTTTCATAATTTAAAAAAAAAAATTCTAAAAATCTTCTCATAACAAAGAAATTAATTTTCAAATATTATCATTCCATTACTTTAATAAAATGTCATTTTACTTAGCAAGCTTGGTATTGAGTAACATAATCATTTAATCATGATTAATTTAGTACAACTCATATTTTTAGTGTAACATTTAAGAATTAAAATTTTTTTTTTTTCATTTCTGGTAAAAATTTTATTTTAAAATTTATTATGGATGGTGAGGGCTCATGGCTAGCAATCGTAATATTCTTTGAAATCTTGATATCTTAATTTTGATTTTATAATATATTATTTCAAATTTCTTTGCAATTTTCATAAATAAATAATTTTTTCTGAAAGTACTTAGCCCAAGTGTTAATTCAGGTAGGAGAAGTTAGATTAATTATAAAGATATTATTTTAAATTTTATCAATTAGTTTAATTTGACTGGTTCATGATAATTTTAAAACTTTTTAAAATTTAAGAACGAATTATAGTTTAATGTTAATAAATTATGCACAAGTCTCAATTCATGCTATGATATATGCTTCAATCAAAAGATAATTTTTAATGAATATCTTCAATTTATAACATGAGTTTATAAATTAAATTGCAAAGGTTTAACCGTTAGCAAAAAATTATCATATATAGCAAAAACCAATAATTAAATGACACATGTGTTTTTATATTTTATAAACTCAAAAACTTGAAAACATTATCTACGTTTATGCATAATATTTTTCAGAATAAAATTTTATTTCTAAAAAAAATTAAAACTAAATATTTTTAATATAAAGAATTCAAAAATATAATAGTGTAATATATCCATGTGTATATAAACATTACCGTATTGAAAATAAATCAACAAAAATAAATGTGCATTGAAATTAATAATAATTCAAAATTTAATTTACTTTCCCTATCGAAGTGATTTGATGATTATTACTATATAAACCAAATAATTAATTATTAATTATATTTAAAATGTAATAATCAATGATTGAATGACATATGTATTTATGTATTTTGAGAGATTTAAAAAATTAAAAAATTTGTGTTGAGAGTTTCAAAGACCTCATAACGTTTTTGCTTATATTATATAATAATATATATATTTTGTAGTTTTCCCTTTCTGATTTTTACTTTTATTTTTTATTTTTTGGTTGGTTGGTTGGGAGGGACTTTCTTGAACTAATAAATTATTTTATTCTCAAAAAAATTCCATTTTTATTTTTCATTATGTTCTGGTTTAAAAGCAGAGTTTCATAATGATGATTTTGCAGATGGGATCTAATAGCGGGTCGAATTCCGGGTCGAAAACCAGAAGAGATTGAGCGGTTTTGGATTATGAAACACACCATGAAGGGTTTACCCCAAGAAGAAAAGAGTCCAATTAAGAAAGAGCATTCGTAAAAAAGTTTTTCCAGAAAATGGTTGTCAAAATTTTTATCCCAAAATTTATAATATTTTGTTAGTTGTATGATTGTGTTTAAGATTGCTATTTGAAGTGTATTAGAAACGAGCGACAAAACCTTTGAGGGATGAATTAGAATTTTCACTTTTATAATCTGAATTTAATTTCATTTTAGTCTCTATTATTTTAAATTGAATACTTTGATCCTTACCCTTCAAGTTTAGTTTTAATTTGGTCATTACATCCAAATTTCTTAATTCTTTCTTCATGTACAGGAAACTTATAAATGTTCTAAAATGTTAATTTTAATTTTTAACTTGAACAAAATTAACACATTGAAATTACACTACGTTTGTTTGGACGGACTGGATAAGGGGGGATTGTAATCCATCGGACAATTAGTCCTGGGATACATTGTCCCAGGACTATTTGGTTAGATTAAATTTGTATCCTATGTTTGTTTAGTCATGAGATTAGATGTCTGGATTGGACTATTTTTAGTTATCCAATGTTTGTTTGGGATATTATGGAGAAGAATAAATACTCAAATGACTATTTTATCATTTTCAATTATTTACTAAGTAATAGCAATATTAAACATAACTTTAATATTTTAACTATTTTTAGCTGGATTAAATAAAAATTTATTTTATTTTATTTTTTGCACAATTAAATAAATTTATTTTAAAAAATTAAATAAAAATAAAAATATATGCTATTTTTTAATTAAAATTTTAAATAAATTTATTTTAAATAATAATAATAATTAAATAATGAAATAAAATAAAACATCTATTAAAATTTTAAATAATGAAATTAAATAAAATATAAACAAAATTTTAAAATAAAACATCAATAAAATATCTATAAAAAAATATTTTAAAAAATTAAATAAATAAAACAAAAATAAAAATTAAATAAAATTATTTTATTTTCAAATTGAGACATTTAAATTTTTTTGAATTTTACTAATACATAATTAAATACCAGAGAACAAAAATGTAATTTCATTATCTAATCCCATGGGATGAGTTATCCCATGATTTCTATCTCACCCCCCCATGGGATAAGATAGTCCCATATTTGTGGAACTAATAGTTCGGAGTAAAATTTTCAAACAAACAATGGACTATTAGTCCGGGTGGGACTAATAGTCCAATCCCACACCCTAATCCTTCAAAACAAACACACGCTTAGATTGCGTTTGGTTGGACGGATTGGATAAGGGGGGATTGTAATCCATCGGACTATTAGTCCTGGGATACATTGTCCCGGAACTATTTGGTTGGACTAAATTTGTATCTTATGTTTGTTTAGTCATGTGATTAGATGTCTAGATTGGACTATTTTTAGTTATCTAATGTTTATTTGGGATATTATGGAGAAGGATAAATGCTCAAATAACTATTTTATCATTTTCAATTATTTACTAAGTAATAGCAATATTAAACATAGCTTTAATATTTTAATTATTTTTAGCTAGATTAAATAAAATTTTATTTTATTTTATTTTTTGCACAATATTTTAATTATTTCAATTTATTATTTTCAATTAAATTAAATTTATAATTTATTATTTTTAAATAAATTTAATTTATAATTTATATTTTTTTATTTAATATATAATTTTAAATTAACAACACTAAAAAAATAATTTAATTTAATATTTAAATTTAATTTTTTAACAACACTAAAAAAATTTAATTTATAAGGTCAAAATTTATAATTTTTTATTTAATATATAATTTTAAATTAACAAAACTAAAAAAATAATTTATAAATGTTCAAAAGACTATTTTATCATTTTCTAATTGTTTGCTAAGTAATAGCATGGAGGGTAAAATGAACATTTTACAAAATAATCCCATAAGATACCAATCCGATGATTTCTATCCCACCCTGCCTCCCCATGGGATAGGGTAGTCCAATCACACCGGACTAATAGTCCAAACAATGGACTAATAGTCCAATCCCACGCCCTAAGTTAATAAAAGTGAAATTTATCCAATTTAGGGAATATATATCTTGGCCATTGAAAGTATGTATTGAGTGTTCTTTCTTTACAGAAATTCTTGTTTTCTAAGCTCCTTCAATGTTTTGTCTCCAAGAAATATAAGGTGAATAAAATTTTTATTTTCTATCAATCAGATTCACATCCTCACCATTACACCATCTAATAATGTTATAAAATGGTTAATAGAAATATTGTTAAAGCCTTATAAAGCATCTTAACAGTTAAGTTGGTGATGCATTAAAAAAATTCTTAATTCGTCAAAAATAGTTTGACTAATGATTTGTGTACTTTCTGAGAGGGTAATTTGTAAATAAATTGGACCGAATTAGGAAGAGTTTTCTTTGAGAGTTGGGCCGCGTAATGGGCCGAGATAAGGGCTGGTGTAGCTCGGTCTTAGGCCAAGAAGACATCTCATATTTCGGGTTTGGGCCGAACTATGGGCTGAGGTAATTATTTATGTCGCACGGTCCTTGATCATCTAAACATCGGGTCAGTCAGAGATGGGCTACCAGTGACCTGACCTAGCTATCCTGGACCGAGGTATTAGTGGAGGGAGAACCGAGCTAAAGGATAGCTCTGTAGGGCGTCATCTCAGAGTCAAGACTGACAGTGGTGCTTAAAGTATCACCGAGCTGTGTGAGCACGGTTGACCACAATGTCAGCCGAGGTAAGGGTTCAGCCATCTCACTTTGAGACTCCTAGGAGGACTCTGCTAAGGAGAGTAGAGTCCTACTAGGATTATGCAAAACTATCTCATTTGGTTGGTAGTGAGTAGAAGTGTGACTCCTAAGAGGACTCTGCTAAGCAGAGTAAAATCCTATTAGGATTATGCAAACCAACTCACTTGGTTGGTAGTGAGTAGGGTGTGTGATTCCTAGAAGGACTCTTCTAAGGAGAGTTGGAATCCTACTAGGATTATGCCAAGTAAAGTCTATAAAAGCTCATGACCAGACCTATGTACAGATATCTCAATTCTTACTCTAGAATACACAGAGCTTATTGTCTATTGTCTAGTTGCTGACTTAAGCATCGGAGGGGTTTCCGGCACACACCCGCCGGTTAGCTCACGTTTGTGTTTTCAGGTGGCAAAGCGACAATGTTTGGAGGAATGCAAACTTGATCGACAGGATTATACGATAAGATTATTTCGTACTCGTACAATTGGCGTCGTCTGTGGGAATTACATATAGAACAAAACCGCTTGATCGAGTTTTCCTCTCTAGTTGAAATCAATGGCGCACAACAAAGATTTTTCGCAATCTACTATAGATGGACAAATCCCGAAAGAGGGTGGGAGGCGCGAAGGTTTACCTTTTATCCCACCCATGGCGGAATTAGATCCCCAACGAAGGAATCCGCGGAGAGAAGCGAGAGAAAGACGGGGCTCAAGTCCACACCGCTCTCAAAGCCCTGATAGACAGAGGCGGAAGATGGATCTTCAGGTTCTCGAAGATCGCGTAAGGGAGCAAGACGAAGTAATAAGAAGAATGGCGGCTGACATAGAGTCTATGAAGAGCCAGATAAAAGGCAAAGTGGTGGCAGCAAAAGAGGGGCGCAAAAGCAACACACACTCTTGCCACTCAGAAGATAGTGACAGATAAGTCACCCCATCACAAACTGAAAGTAGAAACCTCAGGTCGGGCGATACACAATCAAAGACTTCTAGGACACGTTACTCCAAGCCTGAGAGAATGAGGACTGAAAGGGCTCGAAGGAGAGAATACACTCAGGCTCGCGACCCCCGCAGAGTCTACGCACTACAACGATTGGCTCCTAGAACACATGGGAGTGTCGAGGTTGGAATTCCAGAGCCACGCCTTGCCTATGAACCAGCAAACAAAGCGTTAGCAAGGTTGCAGAGCTCACCGTTCATTCCGACAATAGAGAATGCACCATTACCCTCAGGCTTCCACCAGCCTAAATTCACTACTTATGAAGAGAAGTCAGACCCCTACATACACTTGAGCCACTTTTACCAGATTATGGCCATGTATCAACGAAACGAGGCTCTAATGTGTATCCTAATAGTTTGACTAATGATTTGTGTACTTCCTTTTTCACAATTAACCCAAGCTAATATGCTCATGAAAATGATATTATTTTACTATTGTCCAATTGATTTGTAATTTCCATCTAAAATATGTAAATTTAAGTGTTTTGGTGAAACGCGGAGTCTGTCATCAGTTTGGTGAAACTTTTGCTGAAATCTCATTTTGGTATGACTTTGGTGCAACCGTTGGAGCATGAAAAAGTGGGTTTTTCATCAAAATTTAAATCTGATGCTGGGTTTGGTTCACCGTTGGAGATGGTCTAACTAATTTACCTATTTATCTAGGCGCGTAGATTTTATCAAAAAATCTTTCTATTGATTAAAGAAAGAAATTCATAAATGATTTCAGTTTTGAACATAAAAGCACCAGTTAATTACACTCTTACCTTTTCAATCATATTAATATCACTTTACCTATAAAATTGCACATTTAAACTCTTCAATCATAAAATAATCATACAAATATCCCCTTGTAAAGGGATAAAAATAAGAGTAATGCTAGAGATTCCAAAAATTCTACCAAAAGTTTTACCAAATGTCTCACATGGGTGTGGGACCCACACAATGTGGGTCCCATGTGGGTCCCACACCCATGTGAGACATTTGGTAAAACTTTTGGTAGAATTTTTGAGACCTCTAGCATTTTTGTAAAAATAAAGCAATTTTTATAGTGAATGTGCCAATGTAGGGTTTTAAAGTTAAAAGTGGAAGTGTAAATACTATTAATAATGGTTGAGAGGTAAAACGCAATTAATTCTAAAATATGAGTAAAAATTTAGGGCTTGTTTGGTTTGTTTTTGTAGAGTAGTTTTTGAGATAAAAAGTACAAAAATTTGTTTGGTTTGTCTTTTTTCAGAAATGGTTTTTCAAAATTGTTTTGGGGAAAGAGTTTTAAAAAAAGTGATTGATTTGATGTGTTTGAGAGAGAGAGTGATTTTGGAAAGTAGGTAACCAAACAAAATTTTGAGTTTTTTTTTGAAAAAACTTATTTGGTTTGATTACTTTTGAAATTTTGTTTATAGAGAACTTTTCTCAAAAAATTTTCTGAAAAACAAACCAAACAAGTCCTTAGTGTTTATATAATTGAATAGGGTAATATTTTTCTTAAGTTCAAATATGAATTTGAGATAATTATTCAGGCTCATGGGACCTATTATGAGTCTTATTTTTATGATTCAAACTGTTAATTTTATAAAAAAAAATTTAATATATATCATCTATAAAAAAATATTAAGTCAATTTGATAATCATATAATATTTTTATTTTTTCATATTTGTCTATGAAAAATATATATATATATATATTTGAAATTAGACCATCTATTTATTTTTAATTTTTCAGAATTCAATTTTATCAAATAGCTACCTACAAACAAAGCCATAAAAAAAATTTAAAAAAAATAAATAAGTTTAAAAAATAGTGAGCAAGATACATGCTTAGACCATCTCCAATTCTTCACCAAAACTGATATCAGATTTAAATTCTGATGAAAATGGTACTGTTCACCCCTCCAACCCTTCACCAAAACTGACATCAGATTGATAATTCATCAAATATTTCATCAGATTGAGGACGAAGAAATGAATTCATCAAAACACTGTTACGGACCGTTGGAAAGAGGAGCCGGTTGACCAACCGGTTGCCCGGCCGGTTGACCAACCGGTCAACCAGTGAAAGGTTTAAACAGTTCAAGTTCAAACCGTAAAAAAAATATATATATATATATATATATTTTTGCCTAACCGGTCGACCGGCCGGTCGACCAACCGGTCGACCACCCGGTCGTCCCGGAAAAAGTTCAAAAAGTTCAAAAAAAAAAAAAAAATCAAAAAAAATAAATAAATAAATTTTTTTGCCTAACCGGTCGAGCGGTCGACCGGCCGGTCGACCACCCGGTCGCCCCACTAAATTTGATGCAAATTTGATGCAGCGTTGGAGTGGGTGATTTGAGATTTGGTGAAATGACTTATTTTGAACTCAAATTTGATGAAAATTAGATACAGCGTTGGAGATGCTCTTACCCCATTTGACCAAGTTCAAAGCCAATACTACAGCGCAAAAGGCACGTGCATCGAAGTTCAAACGCGTCCAAAACTTGGTTCATATTATTATTGGCTTTAGAAAATTTGTTAAGGGTTACTTTGGGAGGTGGGTTGATTTTTTAGTTTTTTTGATTTTTTTGGTTATTTTAGGTTTTCTTTGTCATAATTTAAAAATTTTAAAAATTTAAAAAATTACTATTCTATTTAAGTCACATCATCTTATTTAAATCACATCATTTTTCTATCACATCACTTCAAATCTAACCCATATATCATAAAAAGTAAAAAATACACTTATTTATGTCATCCCAAACAACCTTTTAATATTTGTGTAAGAATATTGGGAAACGTGAAATCAAATGGTACAGAAGTTTCTAAAATAGGACTTTTCAATAAATTTCCTAAGAGTATATACAAAAATAAGTATAATGATATTTTAATTGTTTTGATATTATTTAAGTTAATGACAACAGAAAATAAGCTATTTTTTTAGTATAAAAATGCTATACAAATTAACAAATATTACCACCAAAAAAAAAAAAAAAAAAAATACCACCAAAGTTATTAAATAAATAAACAAATAAATAAAATTTGAAACAAGACCTATTTAATAATGTCAAATCAAATTAGAAAGTAAGATTATTATTTTTTTTTGTTTGTTTGATAAATTACACTTATCACTTTGAAAACTTTCATCAGAATGTCACTTTGGTATCTCACCTGAGAGGGAGATTTATGAGCTAGAAATGGGCTAAGGTAAAGGTCGAGCAAGTTGGAGGCCCAAGGATGAGTTGGGCCG
>JAPPVO010004354.1:0-18896 GCA_030407325.1 Camellia japonica | reverse complement strand
TGTTGGTCAGGTCGGTTCGGGTCGGTGGATCCGCTGCACAGCCCTAATGTTCACATTCAGACCACAAGAGCAAAGAATTGCATTTTTTTTTTTGTGACAACAAAGTGTTGAGAACATTCATAGGGTTGTTAACATTAACATTGAAATACAGCTTACAATACTAATGTTAACAACAATAGTAGAGATGTGAATATTCACATGAATTTGGATATGAAAACAAAAGTAATAGTGAAATTAATCAAGGTGTGAATGTTCACATAGGCCACTGAGACAACACCAACATATGTTGATTTCTCATATTGACAGGAACAAAATTTCACAACATCAAGGAAACATTTGCATATTATCTGAGCATCAATATTCACATAACCACATTGACCAAACCCATGTGACCATTATTTTAGCAATAAGTATAATGTGAATGTTCACACTAATATTTATGCGAGTCATATTGTGAATAATGTCATAACTTCAAAAAATTCTAATTGAACCACAATTACAGCAAGACAAGACCATTATGTTAAAATCAAGTTGGCTTGCATAGTGTCAATATGCATAGAAACACATTGATCAATGTGAATATTCACACAAACATTTGAGACTACGAAATTGAGAATAAAGCCGGTAATCACAAATAATACAACAAACACCATAATATAAATGTATAAAATGGCTAGCCTCAGAATGTGAATGTTCAAATTAGTTGCTACTCAATAACAAGGGAAACAATAAGATATTATTTACAACATGCCTACAAGAATTCACATTTGGGGCTGTAATTATTTGACCACCATGAATAACCAACAACACCAACTGTAACGCCCCCAAAATAATACAATAAAGATAACTCATATGCGGAATAAATATGAGAAACAACATATTTTTATATATCAGAGTTCACTGTTTAACAACCAGTTATATGCCATGTAGGCTTACATCTTTCCAAGTCATTGCTTGGTTACACAAATTGAGTCTCGCTCATTACAACTTAAACCCTTGACTTTACAAATAACAAACATACACACATAAAGCATAAATAAGAAGCTCTTGTTTCCCGAAAGTCCATCCATGCTATTGCCTTGGAGGAAACATCTCACCTGCACCTGAAAATGATATTCCCGTATAGGGTGAGCCAACAACCCAGTAGAGATAATCTAACACAACATATGAGGTTTAGCAAAGGTATAAATACCACGTACATAAACAATACCGATACGGAAGCATCCACAAGGCTTGCATATTCATATGCTATTAAGACCAAACCTCGTTTCCATTTTCCTTCAATTCATTTCAAGTTCATATATGCTACTCAATTCATGAGTTAAATTCATTATCATTCAACAAACAAAATGAGACTACAACTCAATGGTTTCCAATTATGCAAAACACACATAAACACTTCAAATTTGCCATTTTATGGATATTTCGTTCGAAAGAATCGGCACCCATGTATATTTTCTCAAATATGCCATTTTACGGATATTTCGTCTGTGGGAATCGGCACCCATGTATGTTTTCTCAAATATGCCATTTTACGGATATTTCGTCCGCGGGAATCGGCACCCATGTATATTTTCTCAAATATGCCATTTTATGGATATTTCGTCCGCGGGAATCGGCACCCATGTATATATATGATTTCGGGTCTTTCACCCAGGACACTCCGGCCAGCTTGCTTTCAGCGGAGTCCATCTCATTTCTCCTTCCAAATAAACATACATATACAATGTATTTATAAACATAGTCGTATGCAATGACAACCAACATTTGATTAGCATTAAATCGCCTAATCCTCATGCAATTTCTACAACAATCATAACTATCCTCCACCGATAGCCCAATACATTTATCTCTAAACAGATATTCAATCTCAATATAAATAGTTTATTCACAACTTCCAAAAGTGTAAGATAATACATATCTAATTTCACCATCTATACCCATAACCTTCCAATTTCACATTTTCAATGCTAATCCCAATTATTTATACAAAATAATAATTTAATCAAAATTAGGACAAAATCTCACTCTTTCCAAATATCAACCCAAACACCAAAATCAACTATTTTGGCACAACATGATCTTATATTCAAGCCTCATACTCATTTACCTCATATTCATCAAATACCCCTCTTTTCATTTCACACACAAATCCTAGATTTGTCTAAACCACAACCAAATCTCATAATCTATACACAATAGCAAATGTACGAGCACGAAATAATGTTCTCGTATAATCCTGTTGATCAAGTTTACGCTCCTCCAAACTACGTCTCTTTACTCCCTGAAAATACAAACGTGAGTTAGCCGACGGGTGTGTGCCGGATACCTCTCCGATGCTTAAGTCAGCAAAATAGACAAATAGACAAAAAGCTCAGTGTGTTCGAGGATCAAAGTTGTGTTACCTGTACATAGGTTTTGCTATGAGTTTTTATAGATTTCGCCTGGCACAATCTTAGTAGGATTCCAACTCTCCTTCTAAGAGTCCCTCTAGGAATCACACACCCTACTCACTACCAACCAAGTGAGATGGTTTGTACAATCTTAGTAGGACTCTACTCACCTCAGCAGAGTCCTCCTAGGAGTCCCATGCCCGAGGATAATGCTTATCCTTAGAACACCCTCATCACTGCAAGCCAAGTTAGATGGCCACCACGGTTGAATAACAGTATAACCGAGCTAACACTAGCCCTTTGTCATACTCAATCCGGTGCCTTCATATGCAACACCTAGCTCGGCCCTTGTTCACTTGTACCTCAGTTTTGCCTGTTTAGACCGAGCTAACTGCAGCAGTCTCTGACCGAACTAACAAGGACGAGGTCCAACTTGTGAAGCCCAAAACACCTCGGTCCATAGCTCGGTCCGAACTTCACCTGGCCCAAGCTCGTTAGTTTTTAGACCGAGCTACAACAGCTCCTATCCCGGTCCGACATGCGACCCAACTTCCAAAGAAGCCTCTTCCTTAGCTCAGCCCAATTTATTTATAAATTATCCTCTCAATTGCCCTTTAATTCCATCTGCGCAGCATGATTTGGGATTACTTGTTACCAGTCGAGCTAAAAGTTAGCCTTCAACCGAGCTAAAGTGTTACCGGGCTACTAATTTGTCTGGTCAAAAAACGTCTTTTCAGTCGCTATACATCTGAATCGCTTTTTATTCTCATGGATACGTGGCTGGCCCCCATTTGTCAAGTATAGCTGTCGCCGCCACCCTCGTACTCCGAAAATTTTGAACAGTCTCGCCCAAATTCATGCTTTATACAGAAACCCTATCTTTTTGAACCAAACATACCGTTGTTCATCTTCTCCCACTCTTCGTGCTTCTGTGCTTCCATTTTCACGTTCAAAACACCAGAAAAGCTTGTGTTCCTGCTTGCGCCCCTTCAATCCGACCTTCGTTCCTCCGTATCGAAGCTGTAAGTAACTCAACCTTTTCATTTTCCTTGTTTCTGCTTTGTGATATATATAGTGTGGAAATATATACATATGTTTTTTCGAAACACACTTCTATAGTTTTCACATGAATGGGCAAGAACCACTTGCTCCACAAAATCCGAAAGAAAGTCCCCAATCACACTGTAACCGGATTCACCTACAATCTGTAATGCGGTGTTTTTGATCCAAAATAACACCCTGACCGAACTAGGGACCTGTTCAAATGACCGAGCTAGAACTTCGAACCACCTCTTGTATAACGGCCGAACTAAGGACCCTCCTGCTCAATGACTGAGCAAAAACTTGTGTGTTACGACCGAACTAAGAATGGGCTGTAACCCTTTTGACCGAACTAGGGTTTTTGTTTTTCATCCTTCTTTTTTAGCCCGGTCCAGTGATCTGGGTATAACACTTTTTATCTCCACTTTGCAGACTCCAACTAGGTTGGCCAGGCACACCTTTGCACGCTCAACTGAGATACTCAACATCATCTCAACACCGAGCTAGGACTCCGGGCTAAGTTATACATAATTTAAGTTATAAATGGGCAAATACCGGTTCTTAGTAAACTCACCAGGGGCCATTGCCGAATTCCGCAAGGACTACAACATTCCTGATGATGTCCACCTTTCATTAGCCAAGCTAGATACAACTCCCTGGGGAAAACTAGGCTTCGTTCCTTTCACCATCATATCCATTGTAGAGGCCGGACTCCAATTCCCCGTTTAGCCACTATTATGCGAATTCCTTAGGCAGACTAGACTATGCCCAACCCAACTTAGCACCAATTCTTACAGAATAATAAATGGCATTGCCGAGCTAAATCGTCAGCTCGGCCTCAACCTTGGTTTAGCCGAGCTATTTCACCAATACTTACTTGGCCAGAATGAAGACGGCTGGGTGTATTATTTAAGAATAAGAAGATGCCGAGAGAAAATAATTAAAAACACACCGGACAAAGACGTAAACGACGACGACTTCTTCTGGGTTTCTGGCAATTTTGAAGACCAGGAAGCCCAGATACCGGGCTATGATATTAATTGGAATAAAGGAACAGCTGGTATGAATACCTCGGCTCAGTTTGTCTGATTTTTGCTCTTGTTGCTTTAGAACTTTTACACCGTGCTAACCGTTGTCTTTCTCCATGTGCAGACTTGAACCAACTAAAGTCACAATACCAGTACCCTAATTTAGACACTCTCCGCGCCGCGCTTCGGTACCGCGATCGTGGTTGGGCTGAGCTACTCAATTTTGAACCAACATACAGATACAGTGGAAGGAGGAAGACCAGGATGACTGACTTCCTTCTGGAACCTTCACCAGAACTGGACCCCAACTTGCCACAACTAAACCTCGTTCCCCTAACCGAAGAGCAAGAAATGGCAAAGCGCCGAGCTATTCGAGCCTTGATCACCGAAACAACTACTCCGGCCAGCGGTGATCTAACCGAGACATCTCAAGCCGGTCAAACACGTGAAGATGTGGTGGCCCTTCCAACAGCCCGAGCTTCATCGTCCCGGTCTAGGAAGCGTGCTCGCACTTCCACGACCGAGCCACAACACCTTGTAGATGAGGATGACACCGTGCTCCCTCAGTCCACGCAACCGAGCCCAAAACCCGTGCGTTCTAACCGGGCTAGCCCTTCAGAGTGGGCACCAAGAATGAGTTACAAGAACCGAGCTATAACAAATACAGACTCAGTTGTTGCAGAGAAAGACCACTCGCTGGCTTTCAACCTCACCAAGAGCGTATGCCTGCCAGCCGATATGGAGCATCATGACCATCTGACCGAGCTGAAGGCCATCTGCTTAGCGGCAAAGTCGATGGTGCTGGTAAGTTCTCCATTTGCTTGTCTTTCCAATTCACATATCTGTTTGCACGGTTTTAATCACAATTGCTATCTCTCTTTTTGTAGGCCATGCAGAAGAATCATGTTGCTCACAAGCGCGTGCTAGAACTGCGCAAGACAGTACGGCTGGCTGTTGTAGACGCCAATACCAAGACGGCCGAGCTGAATGAGGCCAGGAAAAAGACGACCGAGCTTGAATCTGAAATCGCCCGACTCACCGGGCTGGTTAACTCGGCTGAAGCAGATAAGCAGAAGGCTTTGGTCGAGCAAAAAGACCGCTATCTGCGCGAGCTGGCCAAGCTCAAGAAGAAGAAGGATGCAGAAATCACCGAGCTGCAGAAGATGGAAGATGCAGAAGATCATGGCTACAAGGAAGGGGAGGCCACCTACATCCAACAATGTGAAGCGACAAAGGATATATTTTTCAAATATGGATGGAAGGCAGCTGTGTCTCAGCTCGGTTTTGGCAAAAAAATCGAGGTCTTCCAGAACCTTCCTCCCACTTCATTCCTAGTTATATGGCACACTACGCCAATGCCATTCAACAAAAATTGCTCCAAGTAGGGGAGGAGGAGGAAGAGGCCTCCCCAGAGCCAGACAACGCCCCGGCTACTACCAATGATCACGGCCTCCAAACTGCTCAGTCCACTCGGGTGGAACCACCGGTGCCCATTACGGTTGAAGATGCACCTTTGACCGACCTACTTGCTGGAACTGAGGTACCGAGTGGTGAAGCTCGGGTTGACCTGGACGCAGATTTGGACGATCTATTTGCTTGACCCCATTTTTCCTTCTTAATCTGTCATTTTGCTTTTTTGAAAGAATTTGTAACCGGGCTGAAGCCCCTCCCATGTAATGAACACTTTGAAATGGAATGAAACTTGTCTTTTCTTTGACTGTTTGTTCGGTTACACTTGCATGTAATTACCTTTTAACATTTTATTGCCGCGATAACTACCTCGGTCCAAGGGTTTCGTAACCTGTTGGTCATACCTGCCTTCAGCATATATCCTTATCTCGGTTGAGGAGAGCTAAGTGTTGGTTATACCTGCCAACCTCTCTTCAGTTTAGCCTTATCTTGGCTGAAGAGAGATAAATGTTGGCTATTCCTGCCAACCTCTTCAGCCTAGATCCTTATCTCTGCTGAAGAGAGATAAATGTTGGTTATTCTTGCCAACCTCTTCAGCCTAGATCTTTATCTCGGCTGAAGAGAGATAAATGTTGGTTATTCCTGCCAACCTCTTCAGCCCAGATCCTGATCTCGGCTGAAGAGAGCCCAATGTTGGTTATTCCGGCCAACCTAGAGCCAATTGTTTGGTTATTCCTGCCAAACTTCTTCAGCCTAGATCCTGATCTTGGCTGAAGAGAGCTCAATGTTGGTTTTTCCTGCCAACCTAGAGCCAAGTGTCAGTTATTCCTGCCAACTTTGCTTCTATTGCCCCTAGCTGGTACTGACTAAGAATAACTTTTATAGTAGTAAGAATTATGCTGAAAAGGAAACTACTTGTTTTATTTGAAAAAGAAAAATTACAAGTACTCTAAAGAAAAGCTAAAAATAAAATAGTTTGAGTTGGCAGTGTTCCATGGCCTGGGAATGGCCTTGCTGTCTCCATCTTCCAAGTGATATGCCTCTTTTCCTGCCAATCCAACCACTTTGTATGGTCCTTCCCAGTTGGGTCCCAACTTGCCATCACCGGGCACCAAAGTGTTGCCTATTACTTTGCGTAATACCCAATCCCCAATCTTGAATTGCCTTGGTCTTGTTATATTTTCTAGATAACTCCTGCTGGTACGAAGTAATGTGAACTAGAGCTCTTTCTCTTATTTCTTCCGCAAGGTCGAGTTCTAATGCTATGGCTTCTTCATTTAAGTTTGGGTCAAAATTTTCACTTCTAATAGTGGGGAGGCCTACTTCTAGTGGGATTACTGCCTCTATGCCATAAACCAAGGAAAAAGGCGTTTCTCCAGTTGATCGCCGGGGTGTGATACGGTAAGCCCATAAAACATGAGGAAGCTCCTCAGCCCACTTGCCTTTTGCTTTCTCTAACCTTTTCTTCAAACCATCCAAGACGACTTTGTTTGATACTTCTGCCTGGCCATTTGCTTGGGGGTATGCTGGTGTAGAGTTGTAGAATTCTATTTTGTATTCCTCACAAAAGCCTGTAAAAATTTTGCCATCGAACTGAGTGCCATTGTTAAATATTAGAGCCTTAGGTATGCCGAATCGAGTGATGATATTTTGCCAGACGAACTTTTTCACATCTTTCTCTTTTATTGATGCGAGTGCTTCTGCCTCCACCCATTTTGTGAAGTAGTCTGTTGCTGTAAGAAAGAACTTTCTGTTGCCGGGTGCCGTTGGAAGTGGTCCTACTATGTCCAACCCCCACATTGCGAAGGGCCATGGGCTAGTTAATGACAGAAGCTCTCTGGCTGGTTGGTGTATCTGGTGTGCGAACTTCTGAGATTTCTTGCACTTTTTAACATACTTCTCAGAATCTGCCTGCATGTATGGCCACCAATATCCTTGTGAGATTGCTCTGTAGGCCAATGATCTTCCCCCTTGGTGGCTTCCGCATACGCCTTCATGTATCTCGAACAAAAATGCCTCGACCTTGCTAGGGTGGACACATTTCAAGTAAGGTCCTGTGAACGATTTTTTGTATAACGCCAATGATGGAGAGAGCCAAAATCACTGTGAATTTGCTCTTATTTTATTGGCCTCTTTCTTTTCTTCAGGTAAGATGTCGTTTTTTAAGAATACTATAATGGGATCCATCCATGAAGGGCCTAGTTTGGCACAACATACCTCAACTACTTCGGGTTCTTCAATGCTTGGTCTTGGTAGGAAGTCGATCAGTAATGGATGTGGGATGGATGTATCTACCATTGAGGCAAAGCCTGAAATTTTGTATGCTCTACTGTTTTCCTCTCGGCCGATTTGTTCTATCCGTACTACTTCAAATTTCATGATCTCCTTTCTGACTAATTCTTGGTACTTAGCCATCCTCTCATCTTTCGCCTCATAGTCGCCTGAAATCTAGTTTACTACCAGCTGGGAGTCACTGTAAACCATTAGCTCGGTGGCCTTCATGAAAAGTGCTGATTTTAGGCCTGCTAAAAACGCATCATACTCCGCCTTATTGTTTGATGTTGGGAAGCCAAGGTTGACTGCTTGTTCCACTATTAAGCCATCTGGTGAGATAAGGACTATGCCAAGTCCTGCACCGTGCCTATTGGATGCTCCATCCACAAAGAGCTTCCACATCTCTCCTACAAATAGTTTCCAGCAAGTAGAGGGGTCTGATGATGTGTTGGGGTCATGTGTGTTGCTGATGTTTTCTTCCAAGTCCAAGCTTGCCGTTGGGGTTTGCTCTTCACTATCTGACTGCCCCAAGTTGTTACTTGTCGATGAGTCATTGCTGGGAGTAGCATGGTCTGCCCCTTGCTTGCTGTCTTCTAATCTGTAAGGTTTGGAGTGTAGCTGGGCATCTTGTTTTGGGGGCTGCGCAATTCCCGCGGCACTTTCCATCCCCATTTCGGTTGTATTGGTTAAGTCAACTGGGCAGATGTGGTGACTTCCTGGTGTGAATTCAGCCACAAAGTCTGCCAAAGCTTGGGCTTTTATTGCGGTTCTGGGTTGAAACTTGACATTGAACTGTCCCAATTCCACTGCCCACTTCAAGATTCGTCTTGAAAAATCAGCTCTCTCAAACAAAGCTTTTAAGGGAAAAGTTATTAGGACGTTTATGGTGTGGGCGTGGAAGTAATACGATAACTTCCTTGAGGCCATCATCAAAGCTAAGGCCAGCTTTTCCAATGGAAGGTACCTGGTTTTCCAATTGTAGTAGCTAGAACTACAATTCGCGCCCTCACGCACGGAGAGGAGTTCGGGCTGTCTACAATGGCCGATGCCTAGAATGCAAAGGTTCGGAATTTCTAAGACTAAAGTCTGGTTTAAATACCCAGGGGTGCATCCTCGGCTTGAAATCTGTATGGCAGCCTCATAGGTTGAGGTAGTGTGTATGCGCCTCAATTCTGGATACTGAACCAACCTAGTCTGCCACCCTGTTGGAGAATAGGGAAAGCTGCGACCATAGTCAGGGAGAAAAGTAGTACCTGTGGTTCGGAAACGCAAGATGCAGAAGAGGAAGATCCCCAGCAGCATGAGGTGAGTCATCGCCAATTGCCCCTATAAGGTACCTTCACTTCCAAGCTACTACGTAGCTACTACGTTATCTAGTACGTCTATTGCATTGTATATAGCATTTATCTCATGCATTTACTGCATCATCCATTGTATCGCCTGCATCCTTTCCATGTGAACCTTAGTCTGGCATGTGCTCATACATTTCCTTCGTTGAAGCATGGTTTTGTGATAATGTGTGTGCGCCTATTCCACTAAGAGAATTGTGGTATGAGGGTTTGGCACATTTTCTGTGTTAGACGTGGTCTGTTTTGTGTCCATACCTTTTCTAAGTAAAATGTGGTCTAGCCGCGTGCTTTATTCACTGCATCCATTGCATCGTACTTTGTTTTGTTGCATTTAGCATTTAGGATCACGATCTTTCCTCAACAGATCACTTCTCATTTATATCATCCACGCAATTACTTGTATTCTTTCTGCGAAACACATAGTTTTGCATGTGCACATGCCTATTCCACTAAGAGAATTGTGGTTTGAGGATTCCGGCACTTTTTTGTGTTAAACGTAGTTTGATTTTGCATCTCTGTAGACACCTCATTTTTGACCGTCCTCAAGACTTGGACGTCATCGTTTGAACACCCGATGATTGTGCGTGCTTGTGTTTGTTCTGAGTCTCTGATCTCGGCTGAGCGCCTTGCCTTGGAACCTCTTAACTTATCTGTTTTGTGCTTGGTTGTGGACCAAGAGCTTGTTTCTTTGAATCTGGAGGAGAGGGTGGCTTGTCGGCCATCCCCAGTGTCCATTGGCCATGGCTTGTGCCTGCCGGCCATCAGTGGTGGCCGATCGGCCACTTTGATGGCCAATCGGCTATATGTGTGGCCGATCGGCCACTACTGATAGCCGACGACCATTTTTCTACTTTTTCAAATATTTTATGTGCCAGCTGTGCTAGCTATTGATCACTGAGTGTATCCTCCATACACGTGTATGGAGGGGATGAAGCCAAGCTTTTGGCTTGTTTTTCTTATATAATGGGGGGTCTCTCCCCCATTTTGAGGGTTCAGAAAATTTGTGAGCAAAATTTTTCTCTCTCTCTAGAATTCTCTCTCTCTTCCTATTTAGTGCTTGAAAGTGAGTTTTTTTCTACATATTTGCAGTAGCACCCTTAGCCAAACACCTTGACCTTGGAGCTGAGGTTCCTTAAAGCTTAGTTTGAGGTCTTAAGCTTGGTTTTAGCTCAGAATCTTTGTTATTTTGTTATTGTGCTTCAAGAGTAAGGACTTGTCCCTTTTAAGCTTTGCTTTAGTTACTTGTTTGGCCACCTTTGCATGCTACTTTGAGGCTGGTTTTAACATCTTAAAAACTCTATTTTTAAGGTTTCAAAATGATGGTTTGAGTCTTGTTTAGTTAGGGGATAGTTTCCTCCCTTTGCTCTTGGGCTTGTAAAGTCTTTTGAGCCATCTTTCAAAGCTTTTGAAACAATCTTTTTTGGTCTTTTAACCACTGAATTCTAGAGGAATTTCAGTGGCAAAAAGTACGTTTTGAGGTCCAAAATAGAAGGGGGTGGCCTCCCCTCATTGTGTCTTGTTTGCATGTGTAGATGGCTTAGCATGTAAGCATGTTTTTCTACCTATTTGTGACTTGATCTCAGCTTGTTTTTGCTACTGATTTAGCATGCTTTAGCTCTGTGTTGAGCCTCCTTGGTCATATGAGTCTTGCTTTATATGGTTGTAGTGTAAAAAGGCCTTTACTAGCTTTGTGTTTTAAGGCCTCTAACATGCTTTGCTTGAGATGATTGCATGATATAGCATCATTTAGCATGTGATTTTAGTGCATATATCTCTGTTACACTCTCACATATTTCATGTGATTTTAATGTTGATATATATTACACACAAAAAAATAAACATGAATATTGATTGTCATTATGTTTTGGTAGTTCCCATGCATCAAAATATTGACTGTCATTATATTCACATTAATTTGAAAAATTTGTCATTATGTTGTCAGTTGATATTAATATTATTCACACATCTATATAATATTGAATGGTGAATACGTTTTCACTGTGTTTATTACCATAATGTGAATATTCACACTTTTGTTAGCAAACTGCCATACTCCAAAAAATGAATAGAAGCTAAATGTGAATTTTCATACCGTCCATATTCCAATATATCAACACCAAATAGACCTCAAAACGCATATATATATATATATATATAATGAGTCAAAGTTAGCAATACAAGAAATTATATAGTATTAATTTACAAGCAAGCTAATTTGTTCTAATATGTCAAAACTATTTGTACTAAATTATCTTAAATGTGGGTGCATCCAATAATTGCCAAAATGTGGTTTGTCTCAGGTAGCCAAGTTGCGGTTCTGTAAACTTTGTGCTTTTCATTAATTTCACCAAGCTTGTCATGTTAGATCTGCAGTTGACACGATGTATGTCAACATTTATATGGTTAGCTGCATGTGGGCTTTCATCTTTGACATGATATTCGTCCCTTTTCGCTTGTGTGCAACATCTGTTACATGAGGCATACACATTAACACAATATTCATGCAATACAAAAAATCAACTGAGTTTGCTATTTACTACAATGAAAACACTGATGCGAACATTTGAACTACTGATGTGAACATTCACATACCTGAGCACAAATGTAAACATTCACATCTTTGGGCACTGATGTGAATGTTCGCATATATGGACAATGATGTAAACATTTACATCTAATAAAAGATTGAATGGAATGGGGATGGATTTTGCATTTGTGTTGGTATTAACACAAATTTATTTAGCATATATGTTCACATTCAGACCACAAGAGCAGAGAATTGCATTTTTTTATTTTTTTTTTTGTGACAACAAAGTGTTGAGAACATTCACAGGGTTGTTAACATTAACATTGAAATACAGCTTACAATACTAACGTTAACATCAATAGTAGAGATGTAAATATTCACATGAATTTGGATACGAAAACAAAAGTAATAGTGGAATTAATCAAGGTGTGAATGTTCACATAGGCCACTGAGACAACACCAACATATGTTGATTTCTCATATTGACAAGAACAAAATTTCACAACATCAAGGAAACATTTGCATATTATCTCAGCATCAATATTCACATAACCACATTGACCAAACCCATACGACCATTATTTTAGCAATAAGTATAATGTGAATATTCACACTAATATTTACACGAGTCATATTGTGAATAATGTCATAACTTCAAAAAACTCTAATTGAACTACAATTACAGCAAGACAAGACCATTATGTTAAAATCAAGTTGGCTTGCATAGTGTCAATATGCGTAGAAACACATTGATCAATGTGAATATTCACACAAACATTTGAGACTACGAAATTGAGAATAAAGTCGATAATCAACAAAAAATACAACAAACATCATAATATAAATTTATAAAATGGCTAGCCTCAGAATGTGAATGTTCACATTGGTTGTTACTCAATAACAAGGGAAACAATAAGATATTATTTACAACATGCCTACAAGAATTCACATTTGGGGTTGTAATTATTTGACCACCATGAATAACCAATAACACCAACAAGTCCGACATTGACATAAGGGGGGAGATAAGGAGTGTATTACAAAACAATAACACATGACAAGATAAAACCAACAACAGTAACAAAAGGTGTAAATGTTTACATTGGTTCCTAACCATGATGTCAATGTTGACATCTATTTTCACCCAATAACAACAGTTGCCAAAATAATGTGAATATTTATATTGTCTTAAATCATCATGTTGAGACAATTTACCTTTAATATTCAGAAGATAGTGGAAAATTGGGGGTTCTATTCTAATTATTAAATGACCATCAACAACACCGACATTGATAGAGGGGGGAAATATGGAGTTCAATACCAAATCACAACCACAAACAACATTAATAACAAGTTAATGTAAATATATACATCGGTTTATTTGATTCCTATCAAACAAAAAATCAACAACACCAACATTGACAAAGAGTGAAAATAGAGAGTTCATTACAAAATTAAATCCAAAAACAATAACAATAATAAGTCAATGTAGATGTATACATCAGTGATTAGATTAACATTGACTGGAAAAACAGATGGTGGAAGGATGATGCTTATGTTTGCTCCTTATTGTATTGGGGGGGAGGGGTCTGGAAATACCTAGAATTGAGGAAAAACAGTAGGGTTACGGTTTAGGAGTTTTGGGGGGCAACGATGACAGTTTTGGGGAATGAATGATTTGTGTGGGGTGAAATCTAGGAAGATATGGAATAGGAACAGTTTTGTTTTGGGAATGGAATAGGCGCGTGTGAAAAGAAGGGTATTTTGGTCTTACCACACTGAATGGACCTAATGGGATAATAAAAAATGATTTGGGTTTTATGGTATAAAAGTCTTAGAAAGGGAATTTATCAAAAAAACTTCCTAAATTTTTTATTAATTTTTTTAGAAAATTTGCTAACATTTTTTTTTTAATCCCTATCATTATTCTATAAATATAAGAAAATTTTATAACACTTTAAAAACGTATGTACTGTATGTCTCAGTTATGATCTTTGTGATCTTTGCTTGTAATTTATTGTGGTTATAACTTAATTATGACTTATTGTGATTGTTATTTTAATTATGGTCAATGAGATTTTTGGTTATAACTTAAGTGGTATTTGGTTATGATTCATTGTGATATTGGTTATAACTAGGGCTGCAAATGAGCAGAGTCGAACTTTTGAATGTTCAAGCTTGTTTATTAAGAATTAGTCGAGCTCGAGTTAGAGCCAAGCCCTACTCAAGCTTCAAAAATCGAGTTTGAGCTCGGCTTGTCAAATATTTGTTGAACTCGAGCTCGGTTCGAGCTCGTTTGATTACATAAATGAGCTGAGTTCAAGCTTGAGCTCGAAAAAAAAATTTAAATTTAAATTAATTACTTATTAAGATAAAAAATAAAATAAAATTATGAGTAAAATATATAAGACTACTTATATTAATAATAAATTTCATCAATCAGATATGTAAATTTACACAAACACTAAATATAAATAAAAAATAAAATAGATTATTAAAATTTTATTTAATATATTATTAAAAATAAATATTAATTTATTTATTTTTATGTTCACGAGCCTTATTGAGCCGAGCTTAGGATTACTCAACCTCGGCTTGATTAATAAACGAGCCTAAAAATCGAGCTCAAGCTCGTTCATTTAGTAAACGAGTCGAGCTTAAACAAGTTTTAAATGAACTGAACTCGAGTTGTTCATGAACAATTCGGTTCGTTTACAGCTCTAGTTATAACTTATTGTAAGGCACTATTTGACATCCCCTATATTAGTACACTTTTTTATATTTTTTAGGTCACATCTCTTTTCTATTTTTTTGCACATTTTTTTGTAAAAAGTCAAAAAGAATACTTATTTAAATCATCACAAACACGCTCTTAGTATGACGAAAAAGACCTTTAATTATATTTCAAGTGATGTTTAATTATGATCCATTATGACACTCTGTAGTATCAACAACATAAAATATCATTCGCCGAAAAAAAAAAAATAAAAAAAAAAAATAAAATAAAATCATAACTTATATTTGATATACCCCATTTTAGAAAGAGTGGTGTTACATCTCCTAATACATCACATCCATTTAAACCTCTAATAAGGTGGAAGAGAGAGAGAGAGTAAAGAGATAGAAAGAGAAGTGTGGATCCACCCGTTATATGGTCCATTCTATGTTATTAGAGGTGAATTAAGAGTGCTTAATTAAAACTTCCAAATATTTTTCTTTGAGAAATGTATATGGTAGAAAGATCCTAATTATCATTTCTCATTCTTTAAACACTTCCACTTGTTCTTCGTATATTTAAGTTTTTTAACCTATGCTTGAATTTTGAATTTGTAAATAAAAAATAAAAGAAAAGAAGAAGATCAAGAGGTAATAAAGAAGAATTTCTTTAGGATTTAGGCTTATTTTCTTATATTGTTGTTTTCCTTTTCTTTTCCTTATATAATTTTGTACACAAATTTAAAATCTAAATACAATATTAACGAACATGAAAGGAACACAAGCCATTCTTTGGTTTTCTATATTTTTCCATTCAATTGTGTTCAAGTTCTGTTGGCTTACTCAAATGTGGCAATAATCTCATTTTATTATTAATGTTGTATTTATTTATTTTTCCACTGTTTTGGTGTTAGATAGAGCCTTATGAAATGGACAATGCCTGTAACCAATCTCAAAGAAATTTTGTAGACATTTGCTTTTGAAAAAATCAGGCCCGGCGGTAAGATTTTCAAGATCCAAAGTCAAAAATTAATTAATAAATATCACTAGATCATTTGGACCTTTTTATATATTATATTTTTTTCATTTAACGAATTTTTTTTTGAAAGTAAAGAACAAAAGATTTGTGTCAAAATCACAAAAAATATTTAGCATTATATTACAACAACTAATAAGTATCACTTGATCATCGCTCTTTTTGTATTTTTAAAAGCAAATAAATCAATCATACTTGCTCAATCATACTTGCTTTGAATTTTTTAGAAATTCGTTAGTGCTTTGTTGTGCCGCTTCTCTCAAAATTTTTAGAAAATTGAATTAAGAGTTAGGGTTAAGAATTAGATAATGAGAGAGAATGGACCCTTTTAATTTTGAATAGACCTTTTAATTTTTAAATGGGTCAATTTATTTTAAGTTAGTTTGGGCCTTCATTTATTTTTTTTGAACTTAAAATATACCTAATATATTGCACTAAACTATAACCGGAGGGGTCCATTTTTTAGCTCTATTTTAAGGGATCCTAAGCCATGACCTGGTGAGCCTATGCTCTAGGACCGGCCCGAAAAACAATATAACTTCGCATTGAGAAAACAATAGCATATATATATATAAAAGACACTGTCAAGTGTAAAATTTGCCATTTTGGTGATTTAGATTTTGCTAACTGAATGTTGAGTGCTTTTAGGATCCGTTTGTTTGCCAGGTTAGATGAAATTATTAATATGTTGGGATTTTATACAAAAATTATTAATGTAGTAGTTTTAAGTTTGATATATAATATAAATTGTGTTTATTTGTATAATAAAATGATGGTATTAATTGATTAGTATTAAATATTTAAAAATATATAAAAATTCTCATCATGTAGAAGGTAAATTTGTTATTTTTATAAAATGAGAAATAAAACAATCATTTCACCTCAAATCTATGGGATTGGATTTGAATACCATTTCTCCCATGGATAGTTCACTAGGGGTTTGTTTATTTTGAAGGATTAGGGGTGGGATTGGACTATTAGTCCACCGAACTAATAGTCCATTGTTTGTTTTATTTTTTTGCTCCGGACTAATAGTCTCCCCGGACTATTAGTCCCACAAATATGGGACTATCCTATCCCATGGGGGAGGTGGGATAGAAACCATGGGATTGGTATCTCATGGGATTATTTTGTGAAATATCCATTTTACCCTCCATGCTATTGCTTAGCAAACAATTAGAAAATGATAAAATAGTCTTTTGAACATTTATAAATTATTTTTTTAGCGTTGTTAATTTAAAATTATATATTAAATAAAAAATTTAAATTATAAATTTAATTTAATTAAAAATAATAAATTATAAATTATGGCCTCATAAATTAAATTTTTTTAGTGTTGTTAAAAAATTAAATTTACATATTAAATTAAATTATTTTTTAGTGTTGTTAATTTAAAATTATATATTAAATAAAAAATATAAATTATAAATTAAATTTATTTAAAAATAATAAATTATAAATTATGGCCTTATAAATTAAATTTTTTTGTATTGTTGAAAATTTAATTTATATATTAAATAAAATTATTTTATATTGTCGTTAATTTAAAATTATATATTAAATAAAAAATATAAATTATAAATTATAAATTTAATTTAATTGAAAATAATAAATTAAAATAATTAAAACATTGTGCAAAAAATAAAATAAAATAAAATTTTATTTAATCTAGCTAAAAATAATTAAAATATTAAAGCTATGTTTAATATTGCTATTACTTAGTAAATAATTGATAAGGATAAAATAGTCATTGAGTATTTATCATTCTCCATAATATTCCAAACAAACATTAGATAACTAAATATAGTCCAATCTAGACATTTAATCCCATGACTAAACAAACATAGGATACAAATTTAGTCCAACCAAATAGTCCCGGGACAATATATCTCAGGACTAATAGTCCGATGAATTACAATCCCTCCTTATCCAGTCCGTCCAAACAAACGCACCCTAGAGGGTATAATCCCTTGGGATTAGTCCCATGACTATTTTCAAAACAAATATAATTCTTGTGGGGCCATCGAATCCTATTGCGTATTGGCTATGGAGGAAAACAAAACATGCCTCGGTTTAAATAACCATACAGTTAAGGGAGTGATGGAGAGGGTGAGAAGAGTGACAGATGAGTTGTTGGAGATGGCGTAAAAGAATGGAGCAATTATACATCGTCCATATATTAGTTTGTTTGAATCATTTGAATTTTAGTTTGTGGGTCCTTTGATTAGATATCCGATAATAAAGTGACAGTCGTAGTTAACAAGAGTGACAATCACGGTAAACAAGTGTTATACTGGTTGTCTGAATAGTCATCTGCCAATCGTCCGTCCGGCATGCACAAATGCAAATGATTACAAACTCAAATTCGAACTATCAATCTTTTGGTAGCCAGAAAATGATAAAGATAATATTTTGATAGGATTAAAAGCATTTATTGTCTATTTTTATCATTTTAGTTTTGTAAACTTTAATTTTATCAATTTTATTTTTTAAGTTGAATCAAATTATTCTAATTCCAAAATGTTTTTAACAAAATAATTATAAATTTGAACTATAATCCCCTAAAGTTATAATTTTATCAATTTCATCCCTCAATATTATTAATTAACATTTATTTTCATCATCAATATTTTAAGACTAAATTGACATAATTTAATTTAAAAACTATAAAGACCAAAGTTTAGCCAAAATTTGTGTCTTTCATTAGTAGTCCGTTTACTAATTAAACAATCCATTTAAAATTGAATCAAATTAATTAATTCAAATTAAAATTTTTAAGGACAAAATTGACGAAACTTCAAAACTTAAAAGAAGTGACACCAACAGTATAATTCAAGGACCATATGTATAGTTTAACCTATTTTGATAAATTTAAGAAGATTAAAACACCTATATAATTAATTTTCATCCATTATAATTAAAATACACTACCCATTGTTTTCCAAGAGGTCAAAAAATAGTAAAACCATGAAATTTCGTGATCCTAACACAGTTCAGACCCCTCAAAACACACAAAAACAGGCCAAATCTGGGATCAGATACCATCTGACGAAACTGGAAAAATCTTTTGTTATGGCAAAATAGAGAGAGCCGAGAACGTTAAAGCAGGCCATTCCACACAAT